>BBSZ01011788.1:0-23732 GCA_000981365.1 Subanguina moxae | reverse complement strand
ATATATAAGAAACGAACTAGTACAAAGTGCTGGGTTTGAGAAGGACCGCAAGGGCTAGAGAAAATTTTTCCTTTGCATCATATCATATTTGAGAAAAAATGGGATTCTGGTGACCAGAATCCGTACGGATTCCGCTTCCGTCTCCAGCACTAGTTATATGGCTTAGTTTCCTTAGTGTAGTACCTAAAAACACCATTACTTTTCGACTTCCTAAAAAATTGGATTTCTATGACTAAAAGGGTCAGAAAATAGCTTTCTTGTGGGGAACAATTGTTATTGCTCTATTTGTAGGTGCGATATAAACACTCTGAGCCTTCCGTTGCCTAATTTTTTGCCCAATTCTCAAATAGGTTGTCCCTACTTCTTGATTGGAGATGCAGTCTTGCCACTGATGACCAATCTTATGAAACCTCTGCCGGCGATGGAATTGACGACTGAGCAGCGTTTCTACAACTACAGGTAAACATGGAAGTTCAATATGTGGACCATCTACATATAACAGTTTGCAGGATTTGCCGCGGTCGCCGAGTTATCGAGAACACATTTGGGATTATGAGTGCAATCTGGCGTGTCCTGCTGAAGCTTATCAAGACCAGTGACATAGTCGCCGACTCATTTATCAAAGCCTGCTGTGCACTTCACAACTTTTTGATCGATGGGGGCAAACCAAAACGCCAGCCCCCCAACCCTGGTGCCGGCACCAGGGACTCCACCCTGATGCCGGCATCAGAGTGACCAAAAATTTTAGCACACTCCGCTAACAAAAGATGTTAGCGGAATGCGCTGGAATGCGAAGTATATATACAAATCGAACAAGTCCAAAGTGCTGGGTTTGAGAAGAAACAGCAATGGCTAGAGAAGGCTTTTCTCTTTTGGAAATATTTTGTTGATATTATTATTATTATTGTTATATTGTTATATTATTCATGTTATTTTTACTGACTGCATCTATTCTTAGTCTTTTTGCAGGTTATTGTCTGTAAAATAAAAAAAGTGGACTAAAAAAAACCTTTTTGTTGATCCCCCAATACACAATACTTTAAAGACATTTGGCGATGTTTTGTCCCGGCGATGTTGTGGCCGGCGGTGTTTTATCCGTGGCGATATTTCGGCGCGGCGTTATTTTGTCCGTGGCCGCCCTATTCCACAATGGGGTTCCACAATATTCCCTATTCCACAAAACCACTTTAAAAAATACACTATTACACTCAGGCATGCAACTAAGTCTTACGGTAGGCCAGCGTAGGTTAGCAGAGACCCAGGGCATATCCTGCTTCACCTAAGTTTAGTGGTTCACGCCAACCTATGCTAGCCTACCCTAACCTAAATGCCTGTCTATAATGGCGTTTGGCTGTATCTTTCCCTCATTGTAGACACTCTGTGGCTGTGGCGCTTGGCTGTCCCGCGTAGACACTAAATCGCTACAACTTAACGCCACAGCCACAAGCAAACGCCACCGTTGCAGACAGTACTTATATGTCTAGGTGCAGCATCTGGGGTTGCTCACCTCGGAGGATATCAAGGCCAAATATTGAAATTGTCGACTTGCCGAAAACCAACTTCCTATGACGAGAAAAGTGTGGAAAACAACGTTCTCATCCTGGTGTGGATGTAAAAGGTGTGGAAATTGACGTTGAAGGTATAAAAATCCCTTTGGAACGAAAATGTATTGGAGGCTTATATCGCAGTAGAGCCAAATAATGGATGGGTTTTACTAATTTGGAAATCGCTAGGGTTGGCCTCTCATGCCCTCCTGTCGCGTAATTTTTTTTAAAATCATGCTGAACCATACTAAAAAATTTCTCCCGTCATCCCTTCCGTCTTAATTTTACTCCTTTCGCTCGTAATTTCACGGGAGGGAGGCAAATCCTAGAAATCACAGCTTAGCCTAAAGTTGAAAATCAGAACAAAGGAGAGGATTATAGCCAAGGCCAGAGCTAGAAGGGAAAACACATAATTCGACAAGATATTTTACACACAGAAATGGCTTTATCTCTTTTTTCTGAACTTGATAGCCAAGACAGAAGCCAGAAGATTTATATTGCAATATAAATAGGCACAGAGACCAGGTTGTAGTCCCGAAACAAGTGAGTCATGCATCTTTAATTGGCTAAAACAATAGTGCAACTGGGAGACAAAGGGGAAGCAATACCTATGCAGCATGTCAACCTATTAAAAATTCGCAAGTCAAACATGCTCAAAGAAGGTGCATCTGACCGTTCACAAATCGCCAAAAGGCGGCTACTGGTCGTTGGTCTATTTTGTCTACTCATTGTTGCATGGTGTTGTTAGGCACTTGCTTGTTTGAAAGGTCGATTTTGATCTTTTTCTTAAGACTTCTTTAGACTTCATGTCGGACTTTTTGTTACACCCTGTACATGCACACATGCCCAAACAAGTAATGCCCCAAATTAACTCATCTGAAACAAAAAATATCTAAGAGCAATCTCTGGCATCCAACTCAGAGAGTAGACAGGGGCCTGAAGTGTAATATAGGAAAGAGATCCATAAGATATGGTGTATCAAGGTCGGTCTGCCCCACTAATCCCACTCCTCCTTTTACACAACAACAAGAAAGAGAAGCAATTAGATTTGTTTTTTGTTTGAGCTTGGCCCGGCCTTTCTTGTCCACCATTGGATGGATTAATTAGTTGTTGATCATGTGAATAAATTATTCCTTCTCGTAGGTAAGCAGCCAAAAAGGGCTACTCAACTAGATTTTATAGACAAATACCTTATAAGCTCCCCAGAGTACCTGGGGTATGGAAATACCATTTACAAGGTTGTCTACCTTGATCATCCAAGTTTTCGACTTCCCAAGAACTGGCTGTCTGTTACGAAAAGGGTGGGAAAATAACATTCTTATTGTTTTTAGCGTATCAGAAATGTTGAGTAGGAGCTACAACAACAGGGGCAACCAATGCAAAAAAATAAAGGGGCGTAAACGGCATAAGCAACATCCATATTCTGTGCTAAAACCCAAAAAGAACGGAGATTCGCGAGAGTTAGAGTCTCTAAAAACGGGAATCTCTCGGGCAAGGTTGTGTATACAGCTTTTTTAAATACAAGCTTTCAGTCTGAATCTTTATTACTGGTATCAACAACTTGGCTTACACATAACTGGATGTAAAAAAGACAAAATTATTCAGCCATCCAATTGATTTAATCGGTCAGACCATAAGATATTTAAAATATTGCATAAAAACCCTTAAAGCTTAGCTGTAGGTGATAGATAGACAACACAGACAAAAGAAGTCGTTGAGGGAATAGAGTTTTGCAGGAAAAAACCAGCCGCAGAACAGTGATAAAGGGCGTAGCTTATTCCTATCAGTGCCTTCACAATTTTTTTTTTTTAAACACGGTAGTTGGTGGGATTAAAATAAAATTTTTAGGTCAAATTTTCAAAAGCTTGTGAAGGCCAAGTGGAATAAGCTGTGTTTAAGGCTTTTAAGGTGGTCATCCCAGACAATGAATAAAGCAGCACTTGGAATAACTTTACAAAAAAAAAGTTCACAATAGCCAAGTAAAAGTGACAATAGCTAATGATACAACCATAATAACCCTTGATAGTGGAGAGTAAAAGTCACAACTGGTTCAGGCAACTGTCTTCCTACTGGAAAAGAAGTAGAGGAAAGGGTGCGTGTAGTCGTTCAATTTCTTTTTATGAAATTTTCCGCCAATTTGCGCCAATTCAAATTTCGAAGTTCCCGTTTCAGGCACCTTGCGGCCAATTACACCAAGCATACTCCTAGGTGCAATTTATGTTTATAGGGCTAGTTTTTGACGTAGAATACAAAAAACTAATAAGAATTTTAAAAAGATTGGAAGGAAAACAAATTGTGCGAGTTTCCGCTTAAGACAATTAGAATTGGCGCAATGTCAGAAAAGAAATCAGACGCCTCTACGCAAGGCAAAACAACACAATTTGACAAAAAAATGAGTCAAAAGTTTGACATTAAAAAGAACTAATGTTTATTTTAAGGCTAGCATGAAAAAAAGACGAAGAATTGCACTTGATCTAAACAAATTTTCACTGACTCCAAAACTTTTGTTGATACAAGTTGAAAAAAGCTAGTGATTTGGCACAGCAAATATCTTAAACATTTAATTGTTAAGCAAGCAGTTTGAATGGATGAAGAGAGACCCTGCCAATCTAAAAACCATCCTATTACCGATATTTGAAAATTTTGACCAAGTGCCCGAAAATGTGACGTTTTGATTTTTTAGGTGTTGCATGAGAAGTGAAAGCCATCCAAAGTAATGCTTGCCTAACATTATACTTGAAAGTTTCCTAGATTAGCAAAAAAGTACCAATTTTGCAATGATAAAGGAATTAATGGTTATTATTAGCTCACAAGCCATTGGTGGGCGGGTTACCACCGTTTTTGACCATATGAATCTGGTGTTGCACAAAGGAAGAGAACATCTGCATGCCCACTAACACTGCCGGTGTGCCGAACCCATGAGTTAGCATGGAGAAGGTGGACAACGGGTCCTGCACTTCTCGGTCGAAGATGGGCTCTGCATTCTGAAAAACACAAAAAGTTAGTTCAGTACTTTAGGGTACAAGGACAGTTGGCTATAGTTTTTTGATGTTTTTGAATAAAAGTACCCATTTTTGAAAGAATTTATTTATTCTGAGGCCTCCAAGTAGGCAAAATATGCTCAGAAATCCGAATCTGAAAGCAGAATTTAAAAAAGTGGCTTGGTTGTCGAGATATGGCTATAAGTAAGGTGGTCGGTGTTCCAAAATGTCGGTAATCCAACTTTTGAACATATCTCGTCAACCAAGCCACTTTTCTAAATTCTGCTTTCCGATTCGTATTTCTGAAGACATTTTGATTGATAAGAGATCTCAGAGTAAACATTTTCTTTCAAAAATGGGTACTTTAATCTAAAAACGTGAAAAAATTTCGAAAAAAACCATGGCCAACTGTCTTATGTCCATAAGCGCCCTCCCTTCCTGACTTCCTGTTCTTGGCATTCTGTTTTTGACTCATGTTTTGTCAGTGGCTCCTAAACATGTTATTTACCAAAAAGTAGCCTAGATTCTAAGCTACATTTTGGTATATAACACTCCCAGGAGTCACCAACAAAATGTAGGTCAAAAACACAAAAAAAGTACATTTGTGGGTATAGTCTCCTAGGGTCTTTTTACTAAATATGTTTACAGTTAATATTGAAGCCCTACCGTGTCCATGACAGGACTCCTGTCCATTTTGAGCAGCTCCACAAACTCATTGGCCAGTTCCAGAGTTGTCTCCAGTTGTTCCAACCTACCAGCATATCCTTGGAAGTCATTGTTCTCCTGTTTGATGCCGTTGAACACCGTGGAAGGTGGTGCGTTGGAGTGTAAGGACTTTCCAACTGCCACAACAGCCAGTTGTTGGCAGGGGAACTCGGTGTCTGCGATCCGCTGGAAGTCTTTCGCAAATTGGACAGACTCTGACTCGGTGAGAGCTGAGAGTAGAGTGACTTGAGACAGGCGACGACGTCCTCTAGGTATGGACAACCCCACTTGACTCAACTCGTCCACCAGCATCTGACTCTTCTCAGGCATTTTGGCACGGCGAAGAAGGGCTCCCAACAGGCTGAAGTTGAACGACTCAGGACCCATCAGGCGACGCTTCACTTCACCAACACTCATCTGCAAATTCTTGTGCGTTAGTGAAATCGAAGCTCTGTAGGAAGGAAGTAGTCGGAATGTTCTCAGAAATCCGAATCTGCAAGCAGAATTCAGAAAAGTGGCTTGGTTACCGAGATATGACCAAATGTTGGACTACCGACATTTTGGAACACCTACCACCGTACTTGCAGCCATATAAGCCACTTTTCTGAATTCTGCTTGCAAATTCGGATTCCTGAGGACATTCCGACTACTAGAAGACCTCAGAATATTTCTCAGATCCAGTAGTGGATCAGTAGTACCCGAAATCTCATGATAATCCCTAATAAGAACTACAGCCATACTGAGCCATCTCCGTCTACCCACCTTGTATTTAACAACATTAGACAGCAAAGAGAGTCGGCCGGGCACTTGAGCAAACACTCTGTCGTGTGGGACCAGACTGGCCAGAGGGCTTTCGCTCACATCGTTGTCGTTGGTCCTGGAAGGCAGGCTCTTGACACTACTGCTCAGCGGGGTTGTCTGCACCAACCTTCTCTCCTCGTCCAACTTCTTCTTAGGCGTTTCTTTGGGAGAGTTCTTACCACCTTCCAAGGAGTTCAAAGAGCAGTTGCTGGTAGTTTCCGCATCCTCTTCTGCGCCTCCGTTGCACAATCTGCTGAGAATCTCACTCAATTGACTGTTTCCAAGTGGCTCTTCCTCTGTTCTGGCTGCCGATTTGCTTGTGTTTTCTGGGACTGTAGGCTGTCCTAGTCTAGCTTTTTTCATCTGCAACAGCTCTTGAATGGCTGCTGGTCTTTTTCTCTCAGCCGCATCAGCTTCTTTGGGCATAGAGCCGTGGGTTTGGCCACTTTCTCCCTCCAAAACAGTCTGACCATCATTGTCTGTCTCCGGCCCATTGAGAGCGGAGCGAATCAGAGCCGCTGGGTCGTGACTAGACGCCAACTGATTCCAGAACTCCCAGTTGGGGTTGCTGGATTGGTACTTAGGCAAAATGCTCTTTTTGGCAACTGAATCAATGGGGGAATTGCAGGAGGATGTTGGCGTCTTAACTGAAGACTTGAGGTTGGGAGTGCAGCTGTCCAGCTTCCGTTTTTTCTTGGCTAAAAGTTGACTTGTGAGAGTATGCCATGGACAAGAACACTTGGCCATCTACAGTTATTGGCCATCTACAGTTGCAGTTGGCCATTGTACAGTCGGCCATCTACAGTTGGCCATGTACAGTTGGCCATGTACAGTTGGCCATGTACAGTTGGCCATATGCAGTTGGCCATCTACAGTTGGCCATGTACAGTCGGCCATCTACAGTTGGCCATGTACAGTTGGCCATATGCAGTTGGCCATGTACAGTTAGCCATCTACAGTTAGAGATGTACAGTTGGTCATGATTTTTAAAATATTGAACCTTTACAAGTAAGTGTTTATCCATGCACCAACCGAACCAAGTGGATGTCCACTTAGTGTAACTTTTTTTTACACTTTTTTAACACCATTTTTATACTCTTTTTATTTTTATTTTTATTATACTGATTAAATGGGTTTTAGAATTTCTTTAAATTCTTCAAAAACTTCCCACCTGGAGATTTTATCTTGAATGCCTCCGAAAAAGGTTGTTGAGGCAGAGGAGCCGCGTTAGCAACAGCAGCCGCAGCCGCAAATTGTTGAGCGGCTGATGCGGCGGCCGCAAACTGTTGGGCAGCGGCCAGTAGTGAAGATTGGTTGGGTAAACCACCAGCTGAGCGCAGAAGTTGGAGCAGGTCATTGGTGGAGGGCTCTAGAGTGGTGGTTGCTGCTGCTGAAGGCATCCTTCTTCTGGATCACCTATTTAAAGTTGAGGGAATTGCCTGAAAATGACAACCTTGTAGAATCGCATATCACCCACCAACACAACAATAGGCAAGAGAACGCGAACAAATGATGGTATTTAAATTTTGTTCTACACATTGGCCCAGTAGACAAAGAGAAATCGATAAACAGTCTGTTGGGGGCCTAGCTGGTCCATTTGCCTCTGGCTGGCTTTACTGCTTTGTTGTGCTCTCACTTGCCAAATGCACATTTCAGTTGTTTTGATTAGCAAAAGAAGTGGTAAACAAAGTTTGTTTAGGTTGAAAACACTGATCTGCTTATTTACTCACCACCGTCTTTTGTATCTTTTGCTAATTCCTTATGAAAATTCTAGATTTTGCCATTCTAATTTAATCAAATGGCTTTTCTCCTCAAAAAAGACTTGAATTTTTTTGTTGACCAAAAGTTGACCAAAAAACAAAACAGAAAAGAATATTTCCCAAGGCCAGGGCTAGAAGACGACAGCAAAGACAGAGAAGCTAGTTTGGCTTTATTTTACAGTCGGATGCCTTTTTGCCTGGTTGCCCCGTTGTTTTGGACCCTTCTAAGCAATTCTTATACGTTAAAAACGATAAAGACGTCGTTTTTCACACTTTCTCCTGCCAAAAATTGAGTTTCTTAAAAAAAAACAAAAGAGATCGCAAATTTCAAATTTTTGGTCTGTCACCTCGGGTGACCAAGGTAAACCAATATTTTTAAAGGGATTAGGACTTTAACAGGGTATACACTAGGTCTCTGCCAACCTATGCTGACCTAGCCAAAGGCTTAGTTAGTTAGTGAAGTTCCGAGGGTCTAAAACTAAGATTGCTTACCTTGGTCCCCCAAGGCAAAGTATGGAAATTGTCGACTTTCCAAAAACTGATTTTCTGTGACAAAAAGAAGCGGAAAACAGCTTTTATTTCGTTTTTAGCGTATTAGAAATGCTTAGAAGAGTCTAAAACAACAAGGAGAACCAAGGCAAAAGGCGCTTGATTGTAAAATAGGACCCTAAAATCTCCAAATAGGCTCAGTGTGATCTTCGTTAAACTTAAAAAACTCGAAAAATACAAAAAAGCCAAGTAGCACTGAGTTGTTCTCCCCAAAACTGCTCAATTTCCAAGTACATGTAGCCTTTGGCTTTTGCCTACAATCACAAAAAGAGTCAGCCGACAGCCAGCCAAGCAAGCAAACAGTCCAACCAAATGGGCCGGTGATAGTATGAAAGAGAAGGATGCTTGCCAGCAGGAAATAATTTATTTCGATAAAGACACTCCATTGTATTTCCCTTGCACTGGCAAAACTGAAAAAAAAAGCAGATATTGCTGCTGCTGCCACTGATCGAATACCACCACCACAATTATAATGATTAGGCCTTCGGCTGCTGTAGATGATAATGTATTGCTACTACTCAGTGAGTAGTTGGCCTAAAGACCACTTTTCCAGAGTAATTCTATACATAGTTTACTAACATACGTAACTATATACGTAGTTAACTACATAGTTAGATTTAGTTAGATTTTATTAGATTTTTTGGTATTCATGGTATTTACAGTTAATTAGCTCATAGTTAACATAAATCCCATAGTTAACCACACAGTCGACTTTTTACAATTGACTCACAATTCACAGCTAAATATTTCTACTACACAGAAAACTATTAAACTTTGATAGCTACACCATGGTGGCCAAATGAAATTTCTGTGTTTTTTCCAGTTTTTGGCTTAAAGTAAAATTAAAAAATATGATTCATAACATATTCCAGCTAAAAAAATAATGTTTTATGCATAAATTTGCTAAGTCAATGAGAATGGGGACCGGAGATAAGATTTCAAAGGAAGCCACACGGAGCCTACCGTTGATCTTAGCTCACAGTCAAGCAATTACCCGAAGTACTTAACAAGTTATAAAATATTTTACTTGAGAAAAGTAATTTTTGCGAATTCCAGGTGGAAGTCGAACCAGGGAGGTTTTCAACCGCACTCTGCACCACTCTAACCACTGAAACATCGAAGCGTTTAGCTGACGCTAGTTCTCCAACTACTTATCATTAAAAAAAATACTGATGATACTCTCCTAGCTCATATCCCATCGTAGAAAATAACCCAAATTTCTCATCAATGCTCTTGGAATAGTTGGAAAAGGAAAAAAGAGGAGGACAAAAATATCAGTCAGTCAACCAATTCCACATTTCCCCATTGGCAGCAGGTAGGTGGTGGGTGAGGGGTGTGCACATCACCTGCCTTACCTCCCTCTCTGTCCAAACAGTCTCTGCTGCTGGTGCTGCCTGTAAGCCAAACAGTTGGAGGGAGAAGAAGACTGATCGACTCTTCTGGCCTAAAGCAGTGCTCTTGAGTGGGGAGGGCAGCAGCTAAGCTAACATAGAGTGTCTCTCTCCCTCCAATCAGCCCCAAGAGGTGAGCTTGCCTTCTAGCAGCAGCACAGTCGCATCAGCCTCACCTCCTTTCTTTCCACTACCTGGGGAGAAGAAGGCGAGTAAACAATCTATATTATTGTCAAAGTCTGCACACACACACACAGTTCTAGATAACAACAGATTTGAGACTGGGGCAAAGCAATAGCAAATTATTTTTGCGTTTTGGTTTACTGTGAAGTTTGGAGTTAATAGCAAAAAAAATGAAGTTGGTTCGTTATTTATGAAAATAAAGTTATTGATAAGCATGAAGAGTAGCAGCTATCTCATTGCAATGCCTATACCGTATTTCAGACATAAAAAACTTGGCTATGGTTTTTCCCCAAAATTGTTGATGTTTTTGAATAAAAGTACCTATTTTTGAACGAATTGTTTTACTTTGTTGCCTGTCAGTAGTCAAAATGTCCTCAGAAATCTGAATGTGAAAGCAGAATTTAGAAAAGTGGCTTGAGTGCCGAGAATTAGGGGGGCAGGGGGCGCTTAGAAAATATGGCATATGATAATAATATCGTTTTTTCCCTCTTTAAGATACCCTAGTATGCTAATAGACCTTGGGAATCCGAATTTCTGATCCAGACTGGCTTAGGCTTAGACTAGCTTTATTTAACTAATCGATTAGGACATAAGACAGAGTCTCTGTCATAGTCGCTGAGATATGGCAAAAAGTTGGAGCAGCCGTTTTGCCAGTGACACCCTTAATCGGTAGACACCCTTAATCCTAGTCAATATGGAGAACAAGCTTAAAGCTGTGATAAATTACAAATCGCAGGCCAAAATCCTGCATCAAACTCAAAAAAAAAAGAAAAATTCAATAATGTGGAGACTGCTGCTGCTTAGCATTCCAGCAGCAGTCAAAAGGAGACAAGCAATGGGTGGATGTGTGTACAGAAGAGAGCTCCCTTGAGGCCGGTTGATTGGCCTCTGTATTCGAGACTAGATTATAGGCGCACACAGAGGAGTGTGTGTGTATGTGCAGGTGAGCCTACTCTCTGTCTCCTCCACAGTCATCACTGTTTTTTGTGAGTGAGGAGGCAGAGGTCGCTCAAATAGAAGTTTGCTATGCTGAAAAGGTTGAAGGGGATAAGGGAGCACTAGAGGGGCTCCTCATGGGACAACACATAATCCTGCAGTCTCGCGGCGGTGTTGTTGTTCTGCAGTGCTGCTCATACCACTTCCACATAATAACTTGTTTGACAAAAAAAGAAGAAACTTTTTAGGGCAAATCATGGGCAGGGAGCCAGATAACACAACTTGTACTTTTTTTCTTTGTCTATCCCATACTTGTCCGTAAATTATACAGGTAGCTGTGTGTCCTCCTTATTTTACCCTAATTTTGGATCACTTTCAGCTAAAATACTTCGACAAATTTATATGCCAACTTTTTTGTAGAGGATCTGAAAGAAATTTGTCTCTTGATCATATGTTTTTTTTTTCTATGAGAATTAGAGATTGGGGTTTATGGGGACCTCGGGTGAAGAGAGCAGAAAAGTGAAGAAGAAATGAACAGGCCACTGAAGAGACTAAGAAACAATTCGCGTTTGGCCTGAGCCTAGGGCAACGTTTACGCTACTTCTTTAATAGCACAGGACCCGGTGGATTGATCGGCTGGGTGGAGCCCCTAGACCCGGCGGGACGCGGTGTCTTGATCCCCCCCTTGTTGTTTTAGACCCTTCTGAGAATTTTTTATACACTAAAAACGATAGAACAGGTTTTTTCCACCCCTTTTCGTCATGAGGGTCGGTTTTTGAGAAGTCGACAGTTTTCATATTTTGCCTTGGAGGATTAATAGAGGTTATACGGTATACAAGAAGACAATAGGCCGTTGGATAGCTTAGGAACAAAACTACATGGTTATATAGAAACATATAAACTAGTATAAAAAATTGAGAAAAGTAGGCCAAACCGAATTTTTGCCACAAAATAAGTTACTATATAAAAAATCAGGTCTGACTACCGAAAAGAAGAGAAGAAAGCCTGAGGATTTGAAATGAACTGTTCCAACAAAGTGACAAAAAACAAAGCCAAGGGCATAGGCAATGGGATGACTTGCCCTGGAGGCATAAATGCAATGAAAGGAGGGGCATTTGAACGGAAAAGACTAGTCCTTTGGCGTTGCTTTGGTGGTCACAGCCAGCCCTTAGGGTCTACAGGTCATCAAACTTATTGGCTGCTATTAAAATTGCCAGGTATATATATACTATACCCACGAAGACCACGAAGTGGAGTCTCCCACTTCCTTTCCTAGATTTTCTCCAAAATTTTGTCTGCCTTGACTGCCAGAAACATTAGATGGCTAGCAATATTTGTCAGGAAAAGTTTTGAGATAAAATTGAAGCCTACGGGCTATCCAACAACATGTATAAAATATGAGGAATAAAAAGGTTGTATTTGAATATACCAAAAAAATTAGTGGGAGGAAAGAAGACCCTACCAGCACTCTTTCCCGGCCTTGCTGTTATCTGTGTGTCTCCCTGTCTTATACCTCACAATAAACCAGCAGTAAGGTGGATGCACCCCACCCTACCTGTCTGTCTGCCACCATCCAGCAAGGACACCGGCAAGCCCAAAGGATAGTCTAAAAATTGGGACAACAACCAAAAAAAGAGGGGAAAGAGACTGCAATGCTTGCCTCTCGTCTATTGTAGCTGCCCTTGGGTGTGCCCCCTGTAGGCAATGTGGCAGGCTGGATGGACGCACATGCCTACTCCACTGTAGGTGGATGTGGGGAGAGAACTGTACAGGAGACGCCATCGGCAATGGTATATAGCCAATTGGCTTAGTCTGCCCTTTGTTTGAGCAACAGCTCCTCTTTTCTTCTTCCCCTTTTTTGGATAGTTGAGGCAGAAAACAAAAGATGAGATGTCGGAAAATGCCGTCAAGCTGTTGGCACTATTCTGTGAACACAATTCTTAGACTGTTTTGTACTTTGAGAACTGTTCCCCCCAATCCTCAAACCTACTCGGTTATACTCTTCCCGCAATCCTCAAGCCAATCTAATTCTTATTTTTTTTATCTGCGTGATCATTCAACGCATAGCAATCGACGTAAATACTTGAGTAGTTAGACAGAGTCAACAACTACACAGTAAAAAAGAAATGCGATCATGCAAATGTCCACACAAAATATTATGCTGTGAAAATGGACAGAAAAGTCCTTCTTCGCCTTCCACAAAAGAAGGAATGGATGACCCTGAGGGTTTATTCATCGAAGCAGCCTTGCAGCATCTTACAAGGTCAACCAACTAACAATTGGACTTCGTCAAAGGGTCCACCAATTTGGAGCAGAATTTTTTTTTTTATTTTCAGACTCTGAATTTTTTTTTTCTTGCACTAATTAGGGCATTCTAAAGAAGGTTTTACAGGGGTAAAATTACCATTTTACAGGCTTTTTTTAATGTTTCGAAAATTTTGAAAAGCACCCCATAAAACGGTAGGTTGCTCTTGTCAAACCTTGTTTAGAATGCTCTAATTAGTACAGGAAAAGAGGTTTCGAAGCCTGAAAATGAAAAAAATATTCACAGCAAGTGGTCATCTATTTGGTTCGGTTGGTGCATGGAGAAATACCTAAACTTGTGAAGTTCCCTTGAAAGACAAACCGAAACAGGGAAAGTAAATTTTAGAAATTATGATTAAACTTACTGTACACCTCTAACTGTACATGGCTAACTATATATGATCAACTTTATATGGACAACTTTATACGGCCAACTGTAGATGGCTAACTGTAGATGGCCAACTACATATGGCCAACTTTATATGGCTAACTGTAGATGGCCAAGTACATATGGCCAACTGTAGATGACCAACTGCATATGGCCAACTGTAGATGGCTAACTGTAGATGGCCAACTACATATGGCCAACTGTAGATGACCAACTGCATATGGCCAACTGTAGATGGCTAACTGTAGATGGCCAATTACATATGGCCAACTTTATATGGCTAACTGTAGATGGCCAAGTACATATGGCCAACTGTAGATGACCAACTGCATATGGCCAACTGTCCACGGCCAAAAAAAACATAGCACGTCGAAAAACGGCCGCGACGAAATCACGTCCCACCTGGGTATAAAAAGTGACTGCATTTACAACATAAGTGATTGCATTTACTCAACAATATCGAAAATAGGTCACTCATTGAGTGGTCTGATAAAGCTTGGTGGATTTGTAATCATGTCGAAGCTGTACAAAGCTATTCACCAATTGTTTGTCCACATTGGCCTGAAAATACACAATTTATGTGTTCACAAAAAACTGATATTAATGGGAGTGAAACACCGACCAGGAGTTGAGATGAGCAGGCCTCGTGCAAATTGTCGGGCACAACCACTAACAAATTGGCTAAAGCATGCAAGGCATTGAATTTCTCGAAAGTCCTCTTCACACCCCATCCATTTACACATCTTCTGAACAAAAACTTGCAAATATTTGATTTCAAGGCATAGAAATGGGGTATTTAGTAATAAGTAAGCATGTATAATAAGCTAGTGCTCACTTGTACTCATTGATGTCACACAAGAGCAACATGGCCCCAGTGGTATTGTAGCTGAAGGAGCGAATGTGGGCCAGAATAGTGATGTAGAGGCGATCGCCCAACTCGTTGAGCACAGTGCTCAGGTTGCCGCCGTCCACACTGTCCTTTATACGGTCCACCACTTGGCTGAGGAATTTGACGACGATGGAGCACGCCTAAACAAGAAAATTGGTTTGAAATTAGTTAAACTGAATAAATACATAAAAATTTTGAAAATCCTCTCAAACTGGTCGCTGCCAGAGAAGATACGCTGCTGTATACAGACATATAGAGTGATTCAGCCTCATGCTATCCTCGAGGCGTGAGCAACCAGATGGGGCCGACTTTTAAGGAATTTTAGTTGATTGAAAACATTAAATTAGACACTCACATATGACACGACACTAATATCGTGGTTCATTTCATCCTCTGGCCTAAAGTCGGACTTTTTTTGCTCACTGCTCAGCACAAATTTGACGTAGCCGACAATGGCGTTGAGCTAAAATTTTTTTGCAGTATAGGAAAATAGCTAAAGCCTAGAAATTTGTCTTCAAAGTCTACAAATATAGATGACCAACCAATCTTTCTAAGCCTAGATTCATCCTATCCTCTACATTGTTGAGAGTCTGTTCCTGTTTTTTTTGGACTACCTCTTCTATTGGAGTATCACTGCAAACGATTTGCTGGCTTTTTTTAACCTATAGTGGTGTGCAGAAAGCAGTAAACTTTTGGAAAAGTGTTTTTACCAAGGCTTCATAGGCCATTTTTGACTCTCCCAATCAGCTCAAGTCTTCAATCGGCATGGTGTAGACTCGGCTTTTAATAGCCGTGAACCGCTAAACCTAGGTGTACAGGCTGTAAGCTGACTCTCAGCTAACTTATGCTAGTCTAGTGTATGCCAAAGGCTTAGTTGTATGCCCAAGTGTAGTATATGGCCAACTTTGTATGGCCAACTGTAGATGGCCAACTTTATATGTCCAACTGTAGATGGCCAACTTTATATGGCCAACTGTAGATGGCCAACTTTATATGGCCAACTGTAGATGGCCAACTTTATATGGCCTGTCGTAGTACCTGTCGTTGTTTACCTTGGTCCCCCAAAGCAAAATATGGAAAATTTCGACTTCCCAAAAACCGATTTTTTATGACGAGAAAGTGTGGAGAGTATCTTTCCTATCATTTTTAGCGTATCGGAAATACTTAGAGGAAGCTAAAACAGCAGGTGAGACCAAGGCAAAAAATAGGTACCCATTCTAGGACAGGGCCCTCAAATATCTTTTTCCTTGCTTTCGCGCAGCCATAGCTTTGCGCGCCTTTCCAGAAAGATATCTTGCTTTTAAAGATATTCTGCTTTTTACACACCACTCTAAGCACTCAAAAATACCTTACTTGACCAACGGATGTATGGTATCATCAAAGAGCTTAACAAACAGATGAGTGATCGCTGAGCTCTGCTGAATGACCCCAAAGAAGTTTGTGGAGGGCTCGGTCTTTTGTTCCGCCAATGAGATGCCTAGATTTGTCAAGGCTTTACGATCTATGGGAAAGTTGAAGAAAAACCAGCCAAAGCCAATTCGATAGCATATTCCACATGGTTGGCGTATAAAAATTTGAGAAGCACATCATACAAATATTCGGTCATCTCGATGCATTCTTCTTTCTTGCACAACTAAAAAGATTTTTCTACACGCCTATAGGTGAGGCACAAAACCTAGGGATTACCGTATTCTCTCTAATAGGGCAAAGAAGGCCAAAGAAGGCCCTGGCTTAGATGTATGCCTAAGTGTAGGTCCTAGGGTCTCCCAATACCATTTATAAGGTTTTTTGATCACAGGAGGGAGGGAGGTATGTGGGTGAGGCCAACCCTAGCATTTAGTATACAAGACCTACCACACTACATCTTGCAAAGGCGTTTCTCGCTTCTTGCAAAATATTGATGGCCACCTCCTCGGACAGGAAAGTCTCATTGCCGAAGTTTTCCACTGTCAGCAGTCTGGCCTGAATATCTCGTTTGAAGTCCTGCAGTCCACCAGCATGGATATTGCGCTTCTGATGACCTTTGGACTCGTAGAAACGGTTGAGTATGGCTGTGCACTGGTCATAGATGAACTTCTTCTCTATTTTGGAATAGGTGACCAAGTAGGGGCCGAACACGGAGCGCACCAAGGTGGGCAAGAACTGTGGATCCGAGTCCGACTTGAACTTTTGCAACTTGGTCTGTAGTTTCAGGGTCCTAAACACATGGTTGGGCACAGAAAAGGTGATTAAAATTTGGTCTACTTGGAGTAGAGGTCGTGTAGACTCACCAAATAGGACTCTGGATCTCCTTGGGTTTCCTGAAGTTTGGCTCCCACTGTTTCCTATAATTTTTTTGTATTTACTTAACCCAGGGCTGAAAATTAGCTCAGAGTAGGCCAGGGTAGGTTAGCCGAGAACCACTTAACCTAGGTGAAACAGGATATGGACTGGTGTTCGATTATCCTACCCTGTCCTACCCTAGTTGAGGTGCCATTCGATCTCAAAATCCACCTAACGAAGTCAGTCACCTGTAATTTTCCATGAAAGACGTTCAAGATGAGCTTGGCCATCACTTGGTGAGGATTGGGAAATATTTCTGATAACATGGGGTTGGTTTTTTCACATAAGGAAAGAATGTCTTCAAAGACATTGCCACTGCGGAAAGCACTGTTCTGCACCCTCTCCACAAAGGCATCTAAGCATTGGGAGAAGCCTTTGAACTCGGACAAGATGCTGGCGATTTCTTTGAGACGTTTTCTGTCGTGCGACTTGATAAACTCCTCAATCAACAACTGCTCTATTTCATCGTATTTATGGGCTATGCGCATTTGTACTGCCGCATACTTCTCTTTGGCCAGTTCCTGTTAAATTGGTGCAAGTAAGATTTAAGGCTACTGCTGCATTAATTTTGATTAATTAATCCACTGGCTTTATAATGTTTTCCTGTCAAAAACTTGTTTGGGAACGCAAAGTATAGCCCCAATTACATACATTGTACCCCTAAGCCTTAGTTGTATGCCCAATTTGTGTTGTATTGCAGACCTAAGCCTACCCTGCAAGTGGCTTAGTTACTCTCTATCTAGTTTAAAAACTTTTGGGGCGCAAATGTCAAAAGACAGAAGAGAACCAGAATTTTTAACCTGAAAGCTGAAAATCAGAACAAAAGAGAACTACGTTCCTATTGTGTGTGACTACATAATTTGAGGTATATACAGGAGAATAATTTTACATGGGAGATAGAAGACAACTTCTGGATCATTTCTGCCGACTCCAACAACTGAAAGCTGCTTCTTTATAGTAAACTATTAGTGTATCTGCGGCCAACCCTGTCGGGGTCCACAAAAATGTCAGAGTGCAGAGGCTGGTCCACCAACAAGAACTCGTCAAAGTGGCGCATCAGCTGGAGCGCTTCAAAAGCCCTTGCCCTAGGGGCATGCACACTCTCCAGTTGGTCGCCCAGGTGAACCACTTTGGCCGACACTGTCTGCATGGTACCGTCCAACTGCTGCAATTTTGGATTGAAAAGCTATGCTGATGTAAAAGCCGGGCAAAGGCCTCTCAGCTACACATTTTTACCTTCAACTTCTCCAACGACTCGCCATTTTTGTCGTGCAGCCTGGAGAGAGTGTCTAGATAGTTGGTTTTCTCGTTGTTCTGCTGTTGTTCCAAGGCATTAATCTTGCTCTACAAATTATTTTATTAAACATTTGCCTCATTTTTTTTAATATAATTGAGTCAACCTGGAATTGCTCACTCAACAACTGCAAACTGCCAATCTCCTCCTCAAATTTGTTCTTGAGAAATGCTGCATCCACCCCTTCCTGCTCTCTGCCCCCAGTCATTCGCCAGGCCAAACGCTCCACAAAGTCGATGGCGTCAAATGGGTCCTGTAAAATGGTCAGTTGCTTGACGAACAATATACAATGGGGCTTGGATATAGGGACATGGATATGGAAAAGGTTGTGACCAACTTCAGCCGTCAAACCACAGATTTACCCCGTTTAGTTGTTTAAACTTGGTTATCTCGGCCACTTTTCAATGATTTTTTATAAAAGATGTGTGGTCGATGCTGAATGTAGCGTCACCAACAGCATAAAAACTGCAAAAACCAAACCTGTTCCAAATCCTGAATATAAGTGGCGAAATAGGGCTGCTGTTGGCTCTGCTTATTGGCCATGGCACTTGTTTTGATCTAACACAACAAAATTTTATTTTTATAGTGATTCATCTCTCGAATAAGTTAAAGTTTTTGTCAAAAACTTTTCCTCTTAAGTAAAAAAAGAATTAAATAGCTACCACTTTATTCAATTTTTTTGAACACACAATAAAAAAAGCTGAGTAGTATAAATTATTTGTTAGAGGCTGGGACAGTAATATCTGAGAGAAAAGAAGAAGATATTTAAGCTGCGTTCATACTTCCCAAAAAAAATTAAAATGGTTTAAAAAAAGATCAACATTTCTCATTTTCAGACATCTTGTACTCAAAATGATCAGCAGAATTTGGCAAGTAATAATAAGAGTTGTTCAGGATATAAAAAAAAAGACGCTTGGAATTTAGATAATTAGGCCATATTATTAAAAAATATTGCCCAAAGCTTTGCGGTTAAATTAGGCTGAACTAGACCATTTTAATTTTATTTCGTGACTTCGTCAAGCAAAAGTCACGAACCAATCTTAAAATGGTCTACATTCCCACCACTTCATAAATATCCTAAATAACTTCTATCACCAAAATGTTTGCCCGATTCTGCTGATTATTTTGAGTAAAAGATGTCTTAGAAACATAACAAAAATAGTTAAGTTTAAACAAGTTTAGATTTTGTTTCGTAAGAGTATGAACGCCGCCTTAGAATAAAAGGTAATACAGTTGGCTAGCCTAATATCCACAATTCCTAACAAATGGTCGAAAATTCTAACAGCAACTACTAGACTAAAAATTACAAAATATGCAAGCTTATGGCAGCAATAATAGAGGTGAACAACTATGACTAGGTTGCAGTCTTACTCATACATTTCCTTTCATTTTGGTTTAATTATAGCTAAATTATCCGTGATTTGTTTTCTAAATATCCAAAATTGGACGCTTATATTGGGGGTTTTAAGCAGAGATGTGAAATGTATATGTGATCACTGATCAGTGGAGAAATACTTTCACTTACTTCATTCCTATTTTCTATCGAGTGATTTTGCTGCCTTTATCGGCTTTACTTTGGGAATGCAGTAAAGTGGAAGCAAATCGGCTTCCGCTCAGAGTGACTTTTGTCACGTACCAAATTCCATCATTTCATTCTAAGCACTTGATTCATCAATGGCATACTATCGCCTTTACTTAATATATCTCTCGGGGCCAGCCTTAGAGATATATTATATAAGGAGGTATCCCATACAGGAAGTACAGTTAAGCCTTGTTAAGCGATAGCTGGGCACCCTAAGAAAAATCCCGAGAAGCGGTTTTATCGAGAAATGGACCTCGATAAATCGGCAGTCCCACTTTGATCTCTTAGAGTGCCGAGTTATCAAGGGTTGACTGTATTTTTCGTCATCATTAAACACCTAAACCCCTAAGTAGTGTAACCCAGTGATATAATTCAGCAGAGTTATTTTTTCTCCAACTCAGCATCGAAACATGAAAATTTCTAAACGCTTTTAACGTATTCCTGTTTGCCAGCATGTATATAAATGACCGGATTTCTATGTGCATGGTCATTTACATAACCCCAATTTTAAGTAAAACTACTTTTTTTAACTAGTTTCTTTGGTTAGTTAAGATAAAGGCCACACATCTACTGCTAATTTTGAGCACACACAACGCACAACAGCTTTAGGTCTTCTTGTCCGCTGCAGACGCAGGTTGCTCTTTGAAGAATAGCAATGGGAACATGCCTATAAAGCAGCCGACCACAAGCCCAAATGCACGAGCACCATTCACAGTCAGACGAGCATTTCTGGAGGTCAACTGTAAAAGGTCAGTAAATGTGCTTCTAATGCAAACAATAAAACCAGCCTGCTGCGCATTTAGCTCTGGCTGCTTAAAGCCCAACTTAGTGACTAGCACTTCCACTTGGTGTGCCAGACCCACGCCCGCCACATCAGAAATAATGTTGCCCAACGCCGCCGCCGCCATAGTCGAAATGCCTAGCAATGCACCAAGAGTCTAGAAAAGCATATTTCTTCTGACTGGCAGATGGATAAGTATGCCAAAACCTGATCTATGTATTCTCCAGCCATTATCATAATCTAAAAAATAAAAAGTAGACCAGCTCAATGTGGAAGTGCTTCTCTCACCATATTGTCAAGAATTCCGAAACCAATAAAGGGAATTGTGTTGATTATAAAGAGCTGCCTGATCTGAGCCATTGTTGGGTTGTCTGAAGAGAGGTAAAAAAATAGTGTATGAGAAATAGTGGACATACCGTCTACAAACATTTCTGGATGATAAGATCCATCTTCTAGACTTAATTCCTTGTCATGCTCCACTTTTTGATTAAGCAATTTCAGTAGTAGAGCACGCTCCTCTGGCCGAAAATGATCTATTAGTTGATGTGCAGTAGACAAGTTGTTGATCCGAAACTCGTGGTGGAGGTGTTGATAGACATCGAAAAAATTTAAGTTATGATTGATTGAGAGCTGAAGAATAGTCGTCACCTGAAGAGGAAAACCTGTATGATGTCCGTCTGGCATTTGAGTAGGCGAGCTTAGACTTCCCGTTTGAAGATAAAGAAATAGGCACAAGAGGTTGTTTCTGAGGAATACAAATACAAGATCTAGCAGAGATGACAGGTATACGTAGAGAATTATGCGTGATAACCGAACCCAACACCAGCATTGCCAAATACAGACCCTAAGACAGAATATTACAAGATAAACACGAGCAAAAGTCAAAAAATTATGAGGATTCCGTAGACCGTCCCAAACACAATAGCACTCTCCCATCAATACTTTATTTCGTTCAATTAACAACAATCATACCGTCGATGACATATTTGAATAAGCAAACAAAAACAATGAAAACAGCCTTATGACTTGCCATTGTCAAATCTTCTCTTCCTGAAATCCTGCCCTTCGCTACCGCCCCAACCACCACGACCGCCTCTGCCCCGTCCACCATGATCGCCTCTGCCTCTTCCACCATGATCGCCTCTGCCCCGTCCACCATGATCGCCTCTGCCCCGTCCACCATGATCGCCTCTGCCCCTTCCACCGTGCCAGACACCACCACGCTCACTGTTCCCTCTACCTCGTATATTACCCTGTGATTGACCTGTTTCATGACTGCGCTGCTGCCAAGACGAAACTTCTGCTTGAGGCACCTTCATCTCAGCTGTTCGACCACCACGATCCTTAGGCTGCTGCTTGACTAGATAGGAGATGATTGGATTGCTGGTAGACTGACGATTTTTGGAGGCGGCTTTCTCCACACGTAGGATATCTTAACGTAGAAGACTATTAGTTAAGAAGACAAAAAGGAAACTTGTTAAGAAAGTTGAAAACAGGCGCCTACCGGTTGTAGCTGCCAATACATCCTCTGCAAAAACACCTTGAGGAGAAAGAATGGCTTCTTTCGCGGGCTTATACACATCCATGATTTCTCTTTCAAGCTTCTTGACACGGTCAGACCAGAGGAAGGACTCGAACGTAACCTCGAGACGCTTTACCATCAGTTGAGCACGCTGCGCAAATTCCACGTTTAGCATCTCGGCATAGTCATTTACCGTCTTCCACTCGTTCTCATTGAGTTGATGCTGAAAGACTGGCTTAGGCCACTTCTGCTCACTGGCCAACAATCGCGTCTGAATCTGAAAATTAGTAATGAGATATTAGATTGGGTCGTAAGTCCTGTGATTTTTGAGAGATCAGCTGAAAACATGTATGGCAATAAATTCAACTCACAGTTTGTTTCAAGTCATCCAACAATTTTTGACAGTTGCTCATACAATCATCAGTATCTGCAGCATACACATTAGGCAGGCCCACAGTGTTCGCAATAGATAACAACGTCTGATCCATAGAGATAGCGAGTTCTGAAAAGAAATAAAGGTCAGAAGAACTCATCTTAAAATCCAGTTCAAATTTTGAAACTCTGAATTTAATTAAATTTGGAGCGAGAAATCACAGAAACCACACTAATTTCAGTTTCTAACCTCTTGTAATCAAACATATTCTTTTCCAATTGCCGCCAAGCATTTACTTGACACTTTTTTTGACGTGTTTTACCTCCTCATTTTTTAAAATTTTAGTTTTAAAAAAGTCGTTTGCCGGCGCGAATGTTCACGTATTATCCAACCACTGTAGTGATAGTAACTTTTTGGCTAATGCATCGTGAATGAATGATTAAGCTTCTTTTAGGTAGTCAAATCGAAGACCATTAAGAAACAATGTTTGATAAAGAGAGCAGTAAACCGAAGGGCATGTCATCATTTATGGGTCAGTTATTTGGTAAATTTCATATCCGTATCCTTCGAATCTTTATGTGTTAATTTTAAGAAGGAATATTTGCTCCACTGCGGACTAAAAGGAAAAACGTTGAGGATGGATATGCGAATTCTCGTGACTTAACTTCAGGGTTCGCCTACAAAAATCGATTCGACTCCTCTCTCCACCTCGGCACACACTATAGAAGCAATAATGAGAGGTACAATGAGCAAGAAACTGCAGTTTTGGATGGTCTTCAGTACGATGAAGGGCATGCCTTTGATGTTCCCTTCGTCCACCCTCATCAGCCTAGTCGGCCAACTCAGCATGATGCACGTCGTGTAATGGTTACTCACATCGCTCCAGTCACTTCAATTCAGTCTGTTCCACGGCATTTAGCTCGTTTTACTCCTTATTCTACACCCATTTCAAATTCAAATGAAACACGTGGACGTAAAAGGGTTAATTCTGTGGCTGCTCCACTCTACGATGCTTATGTTCCTCGTCACAAGCCGATGATCAATTGCGCTGGTTTTCGTCAAGCTCCTACCCAAAAGCAGTTTGATCAGTTTGAAGTAGGTTTTCTTTCTTTATTTTGTATCTATTCTTTTGGTGACCCGTTTTTTAGAGTGTTGACATTGATGCTTTGGATGAATACAAAAATTTCTTAAGGGATCTCAATGCGGGCAGGAATGCGAGTCCTTTCGACAGATTCTCCACGCCTTTGCTTCCTCAACGTACAATGTATAAATATGTTTCAGAATCGAGACCACCTTCATACCTTATTCTATATTCAATCTATCTTTAATTCTAGGCGTCCAGGCGTGGCGGCAAAGATGGCGGAAACAGAAGCATCCCGTTCGTACTCTCCAAAGACAATGATGGACAGAATTGCATCAACTCTAGA
>BBSZ01011787.1:0-18244 GCA_000981365.1 Subanguina moxae | reverse complement strand
CAAGCATGACGTTTTTTCACAGTTCGAGCGTAGAAAAAGTTACGACCACCAAAATGTTTGAAACACACTGTACTAAAAGTTGATTTAATCTAAAGTAATAGCTTTTTTAGAAAGATGAACAAGGCTATGATCAAACAAAAAACACTTTACCAAATTACTATTACCATTACTTGCAACAAAATAGAGAAAGTGTGTGTGTGTATGTATGTGTGAAATTTTAAACCCTTAACAGAATGTAGTAAATAAGTGAGTGTATTTTTAGTCAGCTTCTGGCATCTCTCTGTAATTACTTCTCCTTTCCATGCTGACTCCTCCTACTTACAATCTACAAATGTTGTTCTCTAAAATACTAAGGCCAGAATGGGTCTTTGTAGGTAAACAAAGTTTAAAAAAAAACTAAGATATACCAGTGTTTTCAAAACACATGCGGAAATTCATACTTAAGATCAACTTGAGTTTACTAAAGTCAAAAATTTTTTATCGACCCTCCAAGTCTGATCGAGGTGACTATGGGTCAACATTCTGAGCTACATCAAGTGATCTTTTACAGTTTCAGAATATGGAGTGTTTACATAGATATGACCATTTTTAAACCCAAACCCAACTTGATTTTAGCTAGGTGTTAAATCTTGTAAATAAATAATATAGCATACAAAATGTGAAAAACGAGAAAAAAAAACAGATGCCTTATTTCTAGTGTTAGTGAGTTGGGTAAAAGCAAAAAAGAAAGGGATTACAAGAAACAATAATGGCCTTATTTGTAACAACATAAATAATGGGGTAAATAATGATTGTAAATAATGAAATACGAAAAAAACCTAAAACTGAAAATTAGAACAAAATAGAGGAATACTTGGTAGAGGTCAGTATATGAAGAGGTCACTAAATTGCTCTGCATTCAACGAGTCCACCTGGTTTTGCTTTTAGCAAGTAAAACATCTTGCGCACAACTTAAGAGCTGCTCACATGGCTTAGAAGTCAATGACGCCAAGAGATAGCGAGAAAGTAAAAATCTTTAATGCAGACACCAAAAAAAAAAAAGGAGCAAAGGACAAAAATAAGAAAGCAAAATTTTGCCGGACCCATGTTGTGCCTCCAACACTACTTACTTCTTCTAAAGCTATATCTTTTTGCACTCAATTGTACTTTTTTACTAAGCTTGTCTTTAAGATTTTCATACAATATTGTAGTCCTATCTCTCAGCTATCGGATAAGTAGAAGTTGTTAGAACAACTTCTTAAAAGTGTGGTATGAAAACGATGAGAATAAGACATATTCATTCATACTTTTATCACACTTTTTACAAAGTTATTTTAACAAGTTCTATATGATCCGAGAGCTGAAAGATAAGGTTACAAAATAGCATAAAAATATTAGAAGCAAGTGTTGAAACAATGGACAATTAATAGAAAATAAGATTGGAACCTAAAAAGGTTATAGCTCTCCCGTAATAATAGCTCTCCCTGTTCTAATATATAGATTGCAATCGACTAATTTATGTAGCATTAATCAAAAATTATTATTGCATGTTTTAAAACAAAACAACTACCATAACTGGCAGCTACAAATGTGCAGCTAAGTAAGTGTGACCAAAGCTCTCTTTGACTCAAACAATTTTGTTTGTCCATAACAAAACACATTTGCACTTTTCTAATAAATCTCAGCTTCTTGCAGTTTTCCTCTAATCCGCTTAATAGCCTTTTTGAAGAAATATTTTTTCTCTTAAGATATAAGAAAAATGCGAGCAAATGCTAGGCAGGTCAGAGAGCAAAAGAATTGTCGGTGTTTGGGGCTAACTAAATATGGCACAAACATATCAAAAGTTGAGTGACATTTTCATACTACTCTTTCTGCTGCAAAAACACCGATGCAACAAAAAACAAAAGAAAGCGTGACAAAAAAAAATTAAAAACTGTTGTTGTTAGCAAAAAACTACAAAAAGGTATAAGAGTACATTAGTAAGGCAAAAGAAAAGAAGAAAGTGATTACAAAAATGTATTTTGACAAAATTTAATTTGACCTTTCTCCCAAACTAAGGTTTCCAACGAGATGCAGAATATTTGGACACCAAAGCGATTTGGGGACCTTAGATGCTCAGATATAGGTAGACAGACTTACCTGCCAGATGAATCCAAACAATACTCTTGATAATATATGCATCCAGAAGCTATAGGTTAGATAGCGAAAGTTATTAGCTGAATAAAGTCGACCTTTTAAATATATCTTTTAATATAGGTCCTCTATATGAGATACACGGTTGGAACCCACCGCAGGTGTATCTTATAAAGAGGATGGTCGATTTTTCGAAAAGTTAAATTGACCATCAGATCTCGAGGTCTCGCGATGTGACAGACAAACAGACAAAGCGTCTCTAAAAACCATATAAGAGATGTTAAAAAATAAATACAGGGAAGGAAATAAATTCTGAGCAGACGGATACCTTTGATCATACCTCAGCCACTTTTCAACCACAAGGTTGGGATTGCTAGCATAGGGGAAAGCATGATCATCACTTTTATTTTTGATGTCGAACAAAAGACAATAGACTTACTGTCTTCTTATTTTAGCATAGATAACAAAATAGCAAAACTGATTTAAAGCAGTAAATTTCAAGCAACTTCTTAAACGAATAGCACTCACAAAAAAACAAAAATATTTTTGAGCTCAAAGAAAGGGATAAAAGTTTTGTCGGATTAAAAACCATATGGTTTATTTAAAGAACAAGAGAAACAAACAAGAAGAATAGCTGCTTAACATGAAAAAAACTGGAAAAAATGACCAGCCGATAATTTGCACAAAAAAAAGGATTTGTTGTTTTTGCAACAAACAGAAATCTTTAAAATTGAATCAAGAAGATAAAGCAGCTATAGAGAAAGGTTTGCCTTTACACAACCACCAATTTTGCTGTTCATTGATCCAAGCCAGCCCCAAAATCATCAGTTTATCTTCTTTTTAGACAGCGCAGGTACAAACAAAATTATTCTTAGGAAATGTAAAAGGGTTAACAGACACAAAAATGTTTGTTGACAGTCTGCATTTTTTCGGCAAGCCTTCGCCTAGTCTTTTGAGTAAAAGAGTGTTGTAAAGAGATGAAAATAATCTTGTAAAATATTTACATTAATGACATTATTTTATTGCTTGTGACCTAAAATAGATACAGACTTAGGCTTAGACATAAATTTAGTGTTAATCGTGCACACTAGCAGTTTGTGCCACTTTTCTGCAAAATTTTTTGAATTTTATAAAAAATTGCTCAGCTATTGCGAATCTATTGGTATAACCAGGACTACAGACTAAAACAATTAGTAAAAGTCATAGTGATAAAACAGCTATTTTCCGCTCTTTTTCGTCATGTAAGGTCGGTTTTTGGGAAGTCGACAACTTCTATATTTTGCGTTGGTAGCCCAAGGTGAACAACCCTTTTTAAATGGTACTTTTAGACCACAGGAACTACACTTGGGCATATAACTACAGCTTTTGCTTAAGGTAGGCCTTTCTTTTTTTGCTGTATATTTTGTTTTAACTGAGTTTAGTGACTCACGTAAAGCTCCCTGAATTATGAGTTTAACAAGGCAAATCGCATGACACTTTATAAATTACTTAAACTATCCACAGTAATTCCTCTCATAAGGCTCTCTACTCTAATAAGCCTCTTCTCAACTTTAAGGGTCTGTATCTCGGCGCAGAGGATAACTTTTGCGTCGTTTTTTTCAGCATTTTCTTAAATCCCTCGAGCTAAATCGTTTCCACCTTTTTACTTTTGCGTAAACACTCCATAATTTGGAGATCAACCCAAAATTTTCCCGATTTTCGAAGGTTCGAAAGATAAGGGCCGTAACCTTATTAGAAGTACTCTATTTTTAAATTTGCTTCTTTAAAATAGACTTACTAAATGAAAATAAACGTATTTATAGCTATTAAAAACGGAACAAATTTCCTATGAATTTCTTTGCATTCTCATCAATAAGGTTGCCTTTGCCACCTTCCAAACTTTTCTAAGCTCTAAATGAAGCCACAATTTTGTCTACTGACACACAGTCAACTCCCGCTATTATTAACACCTTGAGATGAGGCCCAGGAGTATTTACTTAAGTCGGTAGTGATCCATGGTTGATCCATATTTGTAGATAAATTCAAGCGCGATAGATAAAACTCAAATGGCTGAAACTTATTTTGATAGATTGTGTCATACCATGGTCAAAAAAGCAAACTACCAAAATATATTAAAACATCTTTATATGGTAGGCTCAGTAAGTAAAAATGTGCTGAAGTTTACGCAAGAATAGAGTGCAGTAGAAAAATGAAGTCTAGCCAAACAAAATTGCTGGAAATTCCAATAATGAAGTTTACAGCATGGAACAGAAGTTAGCAAGAAAAAATATAATTAAATTTTTCTCAATTTAGCGTTACATTCTACCCATCCCAACAAATTAAGTAACTGAACAAAAATTAAGATTTATCTTCGCCTACGGCCAAAAGTGACAACATATTCTAACAACAATAACCAAAGAACAGAAAGAAGGAAAAAATATTTGGAAAAAATAGTTACTGATCTCCTAAACCAAAAATTCCATATCGAAATACGGTAGCAAATTTTTCCTACTAAATATTGTAAACTAGCAAAGTATGACCCTGAAAAAATAATCTGCTTGGAATCTTGTGCTCCTTAAAATCAGACAACATACTAAAAATAATAGCTAAACTATGCCATTTTTTGTAGCTCTGAGCCTGCTCACCTGCTTAGTATTTTTGGAGCCATACATTAGTGTAATTTTTGTTGGAGTTTAGTTAAGGTGATGGTTTAATAAGACTTTTGCCAAGGTTAATGCCTTGTAGGAAACATTTTATTAGCTGAATATTGAAGCAGTTATGTTTCAACAATAACATTTCCACCGTGAATTTAGTGGATGAGCATAGGCTATGGAATTTTTTCGAATATATACTAATATTTATTGAGTAACTTTGGGTCCTCAGAGATTAAAGACATTAAGCAGAGCGAACAAACACTATATTTAGTTATCGGGTGTTTTAAAGGTCGAAATACTGCAATACCTTTTTTATAATGTCCATATGTAAGTAATAACTTTGGTCTTCCATTTAAATTCTCCAGTTCTTTAAAAAAAACACCCTAATTGGGCATAACAACTTCCAAGATATGACTCAAAATAAGTTAGTGGATTTTTTGATGTCTCTCGACGCTGTTCGGTGTACATGTCTTTGGTTCAGACAAGGGGGCCAAGCTGGTTACTTGAAATTTTTCAATTTTTAATGAAAATTTGAAAAAAAAAACACTTAAGTAGTCTGCTTGAAAGTGAATTTATTTTATCACCCCTGGGAATTGGCCTTGGTCTAAAGGTATGTTGAGGATGACTATATTATTGTTTGTTTGTTTTTTTCAATTTAATATTTGAATAACAATACATCAAAGAACAAATTATCTAGTAAAAGCGGAAAAAATGTGTAACTTTCTTTTTAGAACGATTTTTATTTTGAGTTGGTAGATTACTTTGCCCGAAGTATACCGTAAAACCTTTAATAATGCCCTCCCCTAATTTAAAATCGTGTTTTTGGCATTGTGTTTTTGATCCACTTTTCCCAGGTGTCTCTCAGGCAGCTTACCACCCAAATTGTAGCTAAGACAATAGCTACAATTTGGGTGGTAAGCTGCCTGAGAGACACCTGGAAAAAGTGGGTCAAAAACACAATGCCAAAAACACGATTTTAAATTAGGGGGGAGGGCATTATTAGAGGTTTTACGGTAACTGCATTTGAGAATGTTCTTCTCAGTGTATCGACGAATGACATCCATTGCTTGACTACGAAACAATGAAATGATAGGCTCTTTGGGTTTCATCCGCTACTTGGTCCCTACAAAAAGGAATACTGAAATAAGGTATCCTTTCTAAATACTCAATTTTTTTTGCAAAATAAATCAACAGGAGAACCAACCCAAAAATGGCACCTGTTCTAGAGTAGAGCCCACAGGTTTTAGCTACTCCAGCTAAATTTTTTTTTCTTTTGAATTTTGCTCTGTTTAAGACTCCGAGCTATTTAATCTTTTGCTAAAATTTTGCTTCTAAGCAGCCGGTTAACCTTTGACTCATAAATTTTGAAGTTTTGCCAAATGGCAATTCCCTATTTTGTATATATTTTTTGAGTCAGATTAAACCAGCAGGTAAGTAGGGATAAGACAGCTTTGTTGCCACTCTTTAGCATGCGATTTGGATTCTTGAGCAGTTTTTTGTACTGCAAAAAATGTCGTGATCATTGCTCCCCCCCCCCCAAATTTCTAAAATTTTCTCTCTTTGGGATTGTTTATACTGTAGATAGATAATAGAAAAACCATAGAAAAGCAGTAAATTTAGTTTTCTTTGGCTTTATTCAAATATTTTAGGAATAATTCCCATTTGATTTAACGCTAAGAAAGTCAGAGAATAAAAAAATATATTTTTTGCTTTTAAATACTTACAACCTTCGACAAATGGGCAGCCTCAATCATTAGACAACCCAAAGATGGTCCATTGGGGTACCTGGTGCTTGATTATCATCAAAGTTTGACCATATTATTGTTTTGTATAAATGAAATGGAATAAATAAATGACCTGAGTAAAAATCCATGTGTATATAAGACACTATTTTCAAATAAATTTATCGGCTAAAAAACACGTCACGTACCTGCATACTACCCGTAAATATTTTTCCTCTCTAATTAACAAATTTGTGTTAATACATTAAGAAATGTGTTTTTGTGTAGAGACAGTCAACTTCCATGATGTTCAACTCGATCTGAACTACTTTTTTTAACTTCCTCTTGAGTACTCACCAAGAAATTGGAAATGATTTTTGAGAGAATTGGTCCAGGGCAATAGTCCATCTGTTTCTTTTGCGAAAAAATATATTTTCGGAACAAGTTGTTCATTTTTTATTATCCATATTCCATATTTAAAAGGGCCTGATATCAGTGATTTTTCAAATCCGAATATGATATTCAAAGGAGTAAGAGCTATTTTCAATCGAAGACGGATCCATTCTCCATGTGAACCATGGGAATTTAAGGTAAACTAAAAGCTATTTTTAACGCTAATAATCGTTATTTAAATTTCCTATAGCTTGCTCTCTTTTTAATGCATTTATTTTTAGAGGTTATGGGTAAATTGAGAGTCACCAAAATAGTGTTAAGAACCATTTTTAAATCCGTATTTTTGGAATCAGTTTTTCTTTTTTCTGTAAAAAAATTAAAATTGGTACTTTCATTTCATAAATTACTATTTTGCTTTTTTTAGCGAAATCGATACTTAAAAATGGCATTTAAGCACTTTTAGAAAAATCGATTGGGGGGGGGGGGCATGACTGAGTAGCATCCAATAATTTATGTTTTAAATTTATTTTCCTTTTTTAAAAAAAATTGGTCATTATAATAATTAAAGCTTTTGTATTTTAGTAAAAACAGGCTATTATATCTTTTAGGAAGAAAACCCTAAATACCGTGTGTGTTGTGGCTTATTTCATGTCAAAAACCTAATAGTTGCACTCACTATTGTAAAAACTCTTTTTGTGCTCATCTTCGTGACCTGGAGGCTAGCTCAATCTTCTAGTTTTGCAGTACTTACGCTTGGTAATAAAATATATTTTTGCAAACATTAATGATTAACTTTCAGCCACTATTTTTGGTCTTTCAATGATATTGAGCAGTTATGGATTTTTAGTGATCGGAGTTGTCATAAAAAGGTACACTCTACTCATCCCCTACTTTACTCTCTGTGTGCTCTTGATCTTGATACTCATGATGAAGTTGTTTGTTGAAGTTATGAGCACAGCAAATACTAAGGACACATTACACAGCAGGCAAATTAAGAAGATAGGAGTTCAGGTGTGATATTAATTGATGCCTAAGAAACGACTTTTACTTTTAGACTCTCATTGTAATTTCCGAGGTCTATTCAGTATACCTGGTCTGGAAGGTTTTTAATTACATAACCGATTCTTATATGGAAGACGAATACCTAATGACCAAAAGACTGAGCGATCGTAGAGAACAACATTTCACAGTAATCAATAGATATTACTTATCCCCCCTTGAAATAATTACCGTATTTTCTCTAATAGAAGACCCCCCCCCAATTCAAAATCATGTTTTTGGCATTGTGTTTTTACCCATTTTTTCCGGACGACCCTTAGGCAAGTCACTACGCAAATTGTAGCTGAAACAATAAGCTAAATTTGAGTGGTAATTTGTCTAAGACTCGTTTAGAAAAAGTTGATCAAAAACACAATGCCAAGAACATGATTTTGAATTAGGGGGGGGGCTTTCTATTAGAGAAAATACGACATATCCTTACTTAGGAACTTGGGATCTCAAGTAAAAAAGCAAAGCCAGCGATAATGTCAGACAATTCTCTATTATCCACTGCAACAGCCATTTTAGTCATAAACCAACAAAACCCACAAAAAAAAAAACCGCCTCTGCCGAATGAGAAAAAGTACTACACATCTTTCAACACTATTCAGCTAGGAGTAGACGACAGTATTAATAAGCTGAATTCAATCAACACTGTCATCGTACCCACGAAGTCCAGACACTGTTAAATCAAAACAAAAAATACTTTTGGCAATACGTATAAATAAAAACTTTATTATAGGATTTGCAATGAAAATTTACAAAAAGTCATAATTTGATCGAATTTTTGATTAGAAAATCAGACATACTACTCAATCCACCAATATAAACGAAACAAGCATAAGACATTGACAGACTTTGAGTCTTTTGAATAGAAAGCTGTCATGCAGTTTAGGTTACAAGTGGAAATTTAAACTTATTTAAATAAACACTAAATAATTAAGTGTTTCATCACCATAAACGACTCAAAATGTTTTTTGAGATTAGACTTGATCAAGTTACCGCTGCTTTCACGATTTGTTATTAAAAAAGGAGTCTCTGCTACTGGGACACCTGCTTCAAGTGTGACAACAACTTAATGGAATGTAGCAAGTGCGAAAAAGGCGCTAGTCGAGCTTTCTCAATAAAATTAGATCAAAGTCAGTACCGGAAACTGAACAGAGACAGATTGCCTGTGTTTATTGATAGAGGCAAAAAGTTCCATAGTGCACCAATAGGATCTGTAGAAAAAGTGAACGCCTTTTAGTTTTCAGTTTTAAATACTAACTGTTAAGCATCGTTTGTTAAATAAATTTTGTAGATAATTGCTTTGTAAACATTGAATCTAATATATAAGGCAAAAGCCCTTTACCACTATGAAACCCTGACTTCTAAGTAGATATGTGTTTATCAAACTATGTTTTTGTGTCATTTAAAAGTCCTTTTTCTCTGCTTTCATTTGATATATGGTGCATCAAGCACAGAAGGCCAAAACAAGTGAACGAGCACTACAAAACTCTTCTATTTCCAAACAAAGACTAAATCAACTGAACAAAACAACGGTATCACAATACGCAATCGAACAAGGATAAGATTCAATCAGACATGTTCTTCCAGAAATTGGGGTTGATCTGCAAACGGCGCTGGAAAGTGTTGAACCATTCTTGAACTTTACTCAAAGGCACCACTTCTTGAGCAGTAGAGCAAACGGATGAGAAGGTCGACTGACTTGGCATAACGATGGCAAAAGACTGCATGGCATTTAAAAAGTTACGCAACATCTTTTCCGTAAATTCTGCAACAGCCGACTAAAGGAGAAGTAGAAAATTGAAACAACAAGAATTTATGATAATCTACCTAACCTGCTGAGAAGCTTGTGATCCTTGTGCGGGCACTCTCGATTCAATCACACTCAGCGGCTCTACCATTATCCCCACTTGAGCGCTTGCTATGAGAGCGTTGGTATTTGTAAAGGGATTGGGAGCGGCAAAAACCGATTTGGCTGCTTCATTCTGACCGTTAACACCCCTATTCAGCTAAAGTTGTAGAGTTTAGATTTTAAGTACTTAAAATAAAAATTGTAACGAAAAAAAATTCGATACCTGAGATATCCTGAAAATTGCGCTCGGCTTCGAATTACTGATATGTCCGAGATAGTTCCAGCCACCAGCGTCAGCACCTATGTTCTGCCACCTAATGTAAACTAAAAAAGGATAATTTGGCCTTAAACCTTTGTATCATACTTAAGTCAAACTAAGTTGAGAGTATTATGTGCAACTACTAAACTACCGAGACCACTTGTCTTCTATGTGGCTCAGCCCTGGTGTTTGTCGACTCATGAAATAAAAGCTATTCTTTAGCACGACATTAGCACCCATATTCGTTATAAGAGAAGATGGAAAGAGCTAATTATGGTGCAGTCGCTTTACAGCAAACTTGTTTAGGATATCACGAGTGGTCAAAATTCATACCTGAGCCGCCTAGCTGATCAGGAAATGGAGATACACCAGTCAAGAACACAACAATATGATTAATAGAATCTGAGTTTTCAACTTCTGCAACAAATTCTGTTGCACCAGCCTGCACGAAATTTGTTTGAAGCTGAAAAACAAAAGTTGAATTATTTAAAGTTTTCATGTGCTAGGAGAGCAAAACTATGAAGTATAGCAATGCGTTCTTTAAAAGCCACAATCAATTACGTACTAAAAAAATTAAAACAAACCCACTAACCAATCTTCCTGCCACAATAATACCAAAAACGTTGCTTGTCGACATAACTGGGTGACTTCCGACTCCACAAATGCAAAAATAAAGCGAGCAATCTCTAAAAAAATCAAAAAACAGCATAAAAACTACCAACGAAAATTGGCAAACTGCAAAAGTAAATTTAAACTGAGTTACCAACATGGTTCTCAAAACCGCTAAAATGTGAAAATTCTGCTAAAATTGATTGGCGTTGTGTCAAAATGCAAATCGCTGAAATCTCTTTCAAAATTTTAGCGAAATTTCCTCATTTTAGCGGTTTTGAGAACCATGGTTAGTAATGACTGAACAACATAATTTACGCGAAAATTTGTTACAAGGTACATTTGTTACACGGTCACTTTGTTACGCCACAAAAATTTGCATATACTAAACTAAGTTTTCGGATGGCTATAATCATATCTCAACAACTAAACCTTTTTTAAAATTATGTTTTCAGATTTGCATTCTTGAGGTCTTTTTGCCTACTGTGATGCCTCAAAATGAAAAAATCCTTTAAAAAATAAGTACTTTAAATGAATACGTGCAAATTTTTGTGGCGTAACAAAGTGACCGCGTAACAAATGTACCTCGCAACAAGTTTTCGCGTAAACTATGGTGTACAGCCGTTAGTAACTAGAAAAACAAAACATCAAAACATTCAAAGACACCTTTAAAAGCACAAATTTGAAATCTAATTTTTTAAACCTTTTGTCCGGCTTTCATTATATTAGGACATTTTATCATGTTTTGGTTGCTGGAGCTGTGCAAAGAAAAGTCTGTAAATGCAATTATGCTCGAGAAAAACCGCATATAAAATACCAACAAACACTCGCAAACTACAGAAATACATTTAAACTTAGTCATTCACTAGAAAAACAAAATGTCAAAACACTCAAAGACACCTATAAAGGCGCAAATTTAAAATGTAATTTTTCCAGCCTTTTTCCTGATGATTGTCCCTCGAAGACCATGCTTGAAGCTTGTCGTTTTTTTTTTTCACTCCTCTAATCATTATCCAGACACACGAGTTCCTTGTTTTTTCTTGTCCAACCAAATTTCTCGCTGCCGTTCTACGCTTTTCGGCGGGTTTTTCTGAAGTATTGTTACGATGACATATTTTCTGCTTCATTCCTGCTATTGTTTGCATAGGACCATTTCTTTTCCAATTTTCTGATTGTTTTCTTTGCAAATAACGAAACAATAGAATTATTTTCTTTTAATTCATGTTTTTGGGGCTTTTCTCCGTCTCTTCTCTTTTTTTTTGCTATTGTTTTCATCTCTGACCTCGCTCTGCTATTTATCGCATGATTATCTTCCTGTTGTTTGTATTTGGGTGAAACAAAAAAACTAAGCTGATTTTTTGCAAGTCTTTCTGTGCGTGGAGGATACTTTTTTGCGCATCTCTTAGTTTTCGTTTTTTTTTTTTCAGATCTCAATATCATCTTTGGCCTGTTGCAAGTATTTTCTATGTACTTAACATAGTTTACTCTGATTGAATATCTAAGTAAAAAGTTGGCCTAGACTTTTAACCTAAAAATATGAATTCCCAACATTTTTTTTGAAATCAAAACATTATAATTAAAATTCAGAGACCAAAGCGATTACCGTATTTCCTCTAATAAAAAATGATAAAAACACGAATATGCGATTGGTTTAGAAAAATTCCTCTCAAAAATGCGTCAGTCGTGAGGGAGGTGGATCAAGTAAAGTGTTACCTGTAGCTTAATTTTTCAGCTACAATTTGCGTGCTAACTTGCCTGAGAATCGTCCGAAAAAAGTAGGTCACAAACACAATGCCAAAAATACGATTTTGAATTAGGGAAGGGCGTTTATTAGAGGAAATACGGTTCTTAAATTGCTGAAATACGTGGAAGTGAATATAAAAAAAGCCCAAGGGAGTTCAACCTAATGCTGATTAAAAATGCAAAGTCTGAGCAGAAAATACCGCAGAAAATCAATGCAACTGGACTCTAGTTAAAAAGTCTGGCTTTTTTAATAAGTTTTTTAGATCATTATTTTTTAGAAATTATTCGAAATTAACGTTTGCCGGAAATTAGTACATAATAAATCAAAAAATGTGCACTCTTCTAAACCTGCCTTGACCCCCGCTGTGGTTTGAAAGATGTGAAATTTGTTGATTTCAGTTTAAGGCATTTTTTTATTTCGAATCATATTCTCTTCTTCCTGGTGAAGGCTTTTAAAAGTGTGGACATTTTTGGAATCACCCTCTAAATTTATTTAATTTTTGCAAAAGAGCTCGTTTAATCGAACTGACTTAACAAATACAACAACTTTCAGCTATTTCTTTGTAAAGCTCTGGCTGTAAACCTCTTTTTTTTGCTGCCGGCAACCCACTAAATTGATGCAATTAGTCTCATACTGGACAGAGTTTATTTTCTCGCTAGGGTTTCTGCTAGGCTCCTTGCTGGTTTCCGCCTTTGTCTACGGAGCATACAAACTTTTTTTTTTCGTTCACGGCATCTTACTGTCTTCAACACCCCCATCCAAAAACAAGAGGTCGGACATACTGGCCAGCAAAAAACAATAGAAATGTAATTAATTAGATATAACATCGTATAAATTCCCAAATTATCCATTATCTTAATTTTTAGTCGAAACCGACAATATGTGGATGTTTTTGGTGGGATTTTTCTCCGGAATCTTGGCTGTGGCAATTGTCGCTTATTTGATCTTATTCAATGTGTTTGGCAAAGCAGTGCCCTTGCCACCACTTATTGACCAATTCCAGCCACTGAAGGTGCCGCCGGTAATGCCTATTAAAATAATTTTAGGTCTTTTTATTTTAGTGGGTTTAGGAGCTAAAAAACTTTTTGAGATCTCATCCCGAGGGGAGAGGCTCTGAATGGGAATCCTGCTTCTCAATATCACTTCTGCTCCATTTCCTTTTCCAGGAGCACAAGGACACCAGGAGATTTAGAAGGTATGAGGTCTTTTCGGTGCTCGCAGCAATCATAAAATAAAACAGTTTAACCAACGAGCAATCTTTTTGAGGTGTTTTCTCACTTTTTCGTCTAAAGCAGTTACCTAATTTGCTATTTATTCAACCATGATGATGATTCCATAGATGCAAATTCACAGGATCACCTGCTTGTTCATCGCTTAAAACTGGTTTAGACTGCTTTTTTGAGTGTTGTAAGCTATGCAATACACAAAAACATAGCCGAGTTGGCGGAAAGCTACTTTAAAAGGAAAGGTGTTTGACCACAAATTTATTTTTGTCTTGGTCTCCCAAGGCGAATCAGGCCTTTTAGATTTACCTAAGAAATGTGCTTATTTTGGGACCCTAAGGCGTATAGAGATTGGAGGCTTGAATTGAGATGGAAAATTGAAATGTTTTCAACGCATACTTGAGACATAAATTACTCAAAAGTGACTCTGGATGCATAAAGACAGCATAGATCATGGCTGTAGAGCTAGAATTTCTGTAGAATTTTGGTTTTAGTTGGTCATCTAGGTTTTTTATACAGGGTAGATAGATCATGCAGTATACCAAATGTATTTATGAAATATTATTTTCTCTCTTCTCCAAACAACACATTTTTCTCTGCAGATGGGTTTACAAAAAGCTGCAGTTGGAGCTGAACGATGTGACCACAAGGTCTGCAGCAGGCAGAATCATTTTGGTAATTTTATATCCGTTCCTTAAACCTATGATCCAAACATCCAACCTAAGAGATTTTAGGGCATTCAAATCCGCGACTTGTCTGTAGGCACCCAATTTCCACTGGTCAAAAACATACGTGTAGAGAGATTCCTGATGTCTGAGGACAGAGAACTGTTCGAAGAACTTTCCTTTGTCGTAGACTTGGACTACAGAGGGGGCTTTGAGACCTCGGTTGATGTGAGCATGATTTTTGGACGATTTGCTCACTTATCTGTCAAGGTTTTTGACATGATTTTTCTATAAATTCATTAATTTATAGGAAAAAATTTAGGTGTTAAGATTATCAGGCAAAGCTAGGATAACACTTACTCGCAGACCTTTTGCTCACTGGACGTTTGCATTTATCGACATGCCTGAGCTAGACTTCAAGGTTTCCCTATATATTAGTGATGGTTTATTATTGGCAGAAAAATATAAAACCTTGTTATGAAAATCTCTTTAAAATCTGGGTCCCTCTCTTTGCCGCCTCTAGTTTTCTTTGGACGTTTTTTGAAATAGCCAATTGATTTTATAGATTGACTCTCAGTTCCAAGGTCGCCAACTGAAGCACATGATTCCACTGATAACCCAAGCTTTTCGAAAGACTCTCCAGCGAAAGCATGTTTGGCCGAACTACAAAATTAGGTATCGCCCTCTCTTGCCCAACCCTTTCCTTCAGCCATCTCCACCTATTTGTGAGCTTGTTCATATAAATAAAGACTATTCTATGATTTTTAGCTGCTTTTGAGCACGTCAAAGTCAATGGAACTGGTTTAGAGGTGACTGTTTTGCAGTGCACAAGACTGAACACCCAGTTAGCTGAAATTGAAGACCCGTCTGTGCCGTTTGAGGTGTACTGTTCCGTTTCTCTAGGTATCTTTCGAATTACACCATCTAAAATTTAGAAGTTTTGCGGAAAACCTACTACTTACTTAAAAAACTCGCCAGACCCTTGAATTTGACTATTTTAGACAAAAGACCGTTTATCAATAATGCCAAGACCAATTCCACCCATTGTGTTAGTGTGATGCTGACATTTACAAGGAAAGGAGCTGAAGATCCTATTGGACTCTCTTTTAGCAAGGTGTTTTTGGTGGCTTTACGTTGTTGAAGAATTTTGGTCATTTCTGTGTTCTTAGTCCGCAGCCGATTTGAATTCCAAAGCAGTCAAGGTGCAAGCGGTAGAAACCGGTTCTACAGCTGAAAAATGTGGTTTTAAAGAAGGTTGAACTTTTTACTAGCGCTACTAGCCAATAAAGGGAGCAAAAATGGGAGAATAAAACTATAAACCTTTCTCTACAGGTGACGTTCTTTTGGCTATAAACAATGTCCCCATTCGAAATGAAAGACAGGCCACTCGAATACTGGGTGGGACATCTGGCGATTTACTGGTTCTAGTGGAACGTGACTTAAATTTTTATATGGAGGAGGAGCCAGAGGAATATGAAGGCATAAATTTTTACTTTTATTTTCCAGGCTAAACTATTATAGTTATGGATTTAGAAGAAGAATTGCTTGTAGGCAATGGTCAAGAAGAATTCATTTGTGTAGAAGAAGCAAAGAAAAAGGGTCAGAAACGCAGCGAACACTCTGCTCAAGATAAGTTGAGCATGGAAAGAGAAAAAATACAACAACTATGTGAGTGTTTGAAAAAAGTTACAAAAAAACAAATAGAGACAATTTTTATCGGTTGTGCGCAAATATTGATTCCCCTTGATTAAAAAGGTCAAACAGAGCATGTATAATGAGTGGTAATTGAGGTCTAGAAAAGCTTAGATCTTAGATCTTCTAGCAGATCTGACAAGCTTCGCGGATTTCTCAATTTCTAGACTCTCTTTGTAATCCAGGTCCACAGTCGGTAATTCCAAGGATTAAGATGGGGCCAAAGGGCGACCAGTATTGAATCCAAACTTATTTTTCTGATCTTTTCGTTTCGGAATTTGACATTATTTCTTAAATTTGTAAGTAATCGATCATCTAACGTTTCCGAGTCGTTCTATGCTCTTTTTTATGAACACGTTTTAATTTCTTGACTTATTACAAAATAAAAGTTCGGCAACATAATAGAATTTTTCAGCAACGTTCTCAACTGAATCCCACATAAAAAAACAAGAAATTCCTTCTACTCCTACTCTAAAGCTATCTACCACTGAAAAAAGCATCATAACTAGTGCTTATGTGCCAGTTCTCTCAGCTTCACTGCCTGAAAAAAACTTCATCTCTGACAACTTCCCCCGCCATCCTACAGCTGAAAGTTCTCTTGAAAAGACTAAATCTTCTTCTAGAGAGTCTGAACCTTATTTAAGCAGTCCTACTTTCCCTACAATAGCATCTTTGACTCCTCGAACATCACAGGAAAATTTCGTGACTGAAGAGAAGTCAGAAATATTTGATTTCAAAACAGTCGGGGAAGTACAGAAAGAAAAGGAACAGGAACTGGCCGAAGACCAGTTAGTCAGAACCAAAAGTGTGCATATACCAAAGTTATTTGTTCAAGCTTCAAGCATTGAGCTGAGAAAATCTAGGTAATAGTCTTATGCTTCAAACTTCAATCATGAAATTGGTCCACATTGCAAGAGTATTTAGATCAGAGTCCGAGCTTCAACTCTTCTCCGACCCTGACTCCTCTTCCATCAACACCACTTTACTTAACGTGACTGAAGATGGGGATGAAGAAGAAGAGGTGGAAGAAGACCTGGAAGAAGAAGAGGTGGATGAAGAGTCTGAAGACGCTTTGATAAATGGGGACGACCACTTACACACTTCTCGAACCACTCTACGTGGTGTGCTCCACAAAGCTGGCAAAAAAGAGTCCAGCGGACCAGATTCACCGAAAATAGCCGCCTCGTCAAGAAGAGAACGTTTTCAAGTAAAAATTAGTATTATTTTTCAAAAAACGTTTGAAGATTTGGGACAATCGGTCCTTATAGCCGCGGGTGGCACGATGGCGAGCGAGATTTTGAGTGGCGAACAAAACCCGCTTTTCCTTTTGTTCTTCATTCAATTTGTATGACACCCAAGCTCCCAATTTTTTTGAGTGAATCCCAAGAAGTTGAGGTGGTTGCAGATTGTCGGGTGATTAGAGCCAATCTTCTCCGCCAATTTCCTTTGGGTTTGACGCCCATCCTCCTCCAACAAGTCCCTAAGTTGGTCCTTGTCAAAGTTGGATGGCCTACCGGTGTGGGTGGAGTCTTGAAGGTCAAAATTGCCATTTTTGCAATTACCATACCAGCACTGGGCTGTCCTTTCAGGCACAGATCCTTCTTCATACACGTCGCAAATATCCCGAGCCGCTGCGGCGGCTTTTTGACCCTTCGTAAAGGCGTTGAGAAGCAGGTGTCAAAATCGTAAAAGTGGGGTAAAATTAGTCAAAATAAAAAAGGACAATAAGAATGTGACTTTCAAATTTTGTATTATGCTCGGCAACGTTCTCAGGAAAGCGTGGTGAGACAAGCAATCTAACAAAACCGCATAAAATTATTTATCAACCCAATAGAAATAGAACGGTGCAGTCGTATCTCGGTTAACAAAGAACTTTTTAAAATGTTCCTTGTAGATTTCTGAATTTCGTAGATCTTCTTCTTGTAGCTTTCTCTTGTAGATTTCATTCTTCAGAACAAAATCGCATAGTACAAATGGGTGGTTTTCTTAAAAAAAACTTAAAATAATTAAGAAAAAGAAAATTTTATGGATTTGACGGGTGATTTCATTCAATGCCAAAATATATTTTAGGCAAGAGCCAATGAAATGGCCCTGAAATTGCATGCTGGACGATCCAAAGTGAATGATTTCTTGTGGAGCAAAAAAAACCAGAAAGATGTTTCTCCAACCGCCTCTCATAGATCTCCTGGAACAGCTGTCTATGGAGATGTGGTCGGAGAGTCAGAGGAAGCTGATTTTGAAAGAAATGTGGGTAGCCAGTATTGATTTTGGACATAAGAATATTTAAAAAAATAATA
>BBSZ01011783.1:0-11205 GCA_000981365.1 Subanguina moxae | reverse complement strand
TACAGTCGAACCTCGTTAAACTGGCACCCCTAATTCAAAAAAATGTGTTTGTGGCATTGTGTCTTTGACCTATGTTTTGTTGGTGTCTTCTGGGCATGTTATATACCAAAACGTAGCCTAGAATCTAAGCTAAATTTTGGTATATAACATGCCCAGAAGACACCAGCAAAACATAGGTCAAAAACACAATGCCACAAACACATTTTTTTGAATTAGGGGTGCCAGTTTAACGAGGTTCGACTGTAATTGACGTCTCGACGGTAAAGTCAGTTGCAGCTCCTTCTGGTGAGCATGGGGAATGTTCCAAGAGTTCCCAGTCATAGTCCTCAATAGCCGTCACCACCTTGGCACCAATATGGGGTGAATATGTCCAATATTCCCCTTTGAGTCAGATCGCAGAAAGAGGAAGAAGTCTTTGCATTGGTAGGTCATACGCCTATATGAGTCATAAAAAGCCTTCGACTATTCATCTTCTTTCCTCAACCCAATACATAAAGTGTATACCTATTCTTCTAAGGTCCAAGACCTAAGATTAGAGAGCAATCTTGTTTCCTATTTCGACAACTTATTAGCACATGGGTCCTACTTTTAAAGGAAAATGGAAGGATCGATGTTTGCATTTAGTTATCACCAATTTGAAGTTTACGTATACACACTACTTGCAATGAACTAATGCAAGTGTTTGTCCTAATGGATTTTTATCAGACAAAAAGCAGAGAATGAAATTAACGCTATGGAATTTCAGCAAAAGAATAGATACTCTTCAAATTTGTAAGACACTGATAGCAATCCACAAAAGAAACAATATAAGGTTACAACAAAGGTACCTATTGTTTATAAGGCAGTTTTCTTGCTATTCAATTGCTTATTTTTTCAAACATCGACGCCACTCGGTTATAAACGGCCCCCCCCCCCAAAAAAAAATGGATTCTTCCAAGAAAAGCTTACCGTATTCCATCTAATAGAACCACACCACCTAAGAACAGGAGGGGAGTAATATGAGACCACTTATTTGAGAGGCCACTCAGCCGTCTCCCTTACTGAACCAGGGCAAAAAGTGCCTCCAGATGCATTCTCTGATCAAGGGTTAGGTAAGTCTGTGCGCGCATACCTCACTTTCAAGCCTCCGTCGCCCCCTTACGGGGTCTTGGAGTTGAGATGCGTACACAAACATACTTGAGACAAGCTTTGGATGCATGAGAATAGCATACATACCTTTGGGCAATATACACAGTCAAGTCCCGATATAACTGCCCCCCTCGGAAGCAGGCTTAGGGGGCCGTTACATCGGGAGGCTGTTATATCGAGACTTGACTGTATATTTACATTTAGACAAGTCCTTGCTCAACATGAAGGCTCTACTCATCATTAGCCTTTTTATAATGGCCGTATGCTTTGCTACTTCCAACACCTCGTCGGAGGATGAATTTTATGCAGATGCCAAATTCGACGAAATTTCTGGGCTGCTTTTGAACTCAGCCGTCTTTCGCACAGAAAAGGACTTTCATAAGGATTTGGGTGTTGCCTCGAAGTCAATCGCAAGCATACTTTTCGAAATGCTTTATGACTATGCTGTAGCTCAACTCAAATCGAAGCTATCCGTCTTCACTGTGGCTGCAGCTTCTGCAGGGGGAAAAGTGGTGTTGGATGTTAAAAACACCAGCGCAATTTTGGCTTCCTGGGACTCAAGTATAAATCTTAATGCCACAAGTGCCACTTTGTTGACCAGTGCTGCCAAGTCCAACATTTCATTGAAAGCTAATGGCAATAGTGCCATTTACACCGGTGTTCTTTATTCTTCCCTAGAGGTAGGTTTTTGTAGTGCTGGAGACCGGACCGGAATCCGTACGGATTCCTGTCACCGGAATCTGGTTTTTTTTCAAATATCCGGTCCGGAATCCGTCCGGCCAATCATAGAAATCCGTATGGAATCCGGTTTATTTTCGGGATTTTTGGAATGACGCAAATTATTTAAATTAAGACTTTTTGTTGCTGTCTGTTTTTTTTCTGGATATACTTTGGGGTCTGTGGAGAATTTTTGGGGTTTCGGGGTAGGATTTCGGCTTTTCGGGGTAGGATCTCGGGTGTTTTCAAAAAACTCAACCCCAAAAAAAAAACCCAAACCAAAAAAAAAACCCAAACCAAAAAAAAAACCCAACCCCAAAAAAAGACGCAACCCCCGAAAAAAAAACACAAAACCCAAAAAAACTGTTCCTAGTGCTGGCACTAGTGGTCCCAGCCACTGATGCCGGCACATAAGCTTAAACAAAAAGGCTATCAAAAAACCGTATGAACTAAAGAAATACAGAGTATATGTAAGAATTGAACAAGTTTAAAGTGCTGGGTTTAAAAGAGACCGCTAGGGTTAGAGATACTTTTTTCTTTTGCATCATATATGTGCAATAATATTTTTAGATGGACAGTTTCTATTAGATATTTCCCCACCCACAAGGAAGAATGGGAGGTCCCTCGCGGAAATGATACCGGTACGACCAGCGGCCGGGTAAAGCAGGCCCTCGTGTGGGCGCATCTCAACTCCAAAGCCCCCGTCACCCCCGTAAGGGGTCGTCGGGAGCTTGAGAGCTAGAGCAAAAAGGCGAGAAAATTGCACAAATGGGTTGCAGAAATAAATAACAGCCTAAACGCAAAGGAGAAAGCCGAAGCTACTCGCTACACCGTTTTTGAGGTATTAAATAATCTAGGGGCGGAAAGACACGTATTTAGCGACAGTTAGAGCTAGGGGGGAGGGTGGTGTTTGGATGGAGATGGCGAGGTGTGTTATAATGCAGTTGAGTCGATTTCTATCAAAAATTCTAACGAGATGTTTATAAAGTCACTACTCTGCTTTTTCAGACATCTGCAGTAGACTCCAAGGTTAGAAATGTGGCCATAAAGTCGTCAGATTCTTTACATGCCCACAGTTGCTCTGCTTTCTTGACCACAATAAGCTCGGACCTCACTGCCGACATTGTCGACTCCAAAGTGGGCATTGCCAATGTGACTTCTAGTGTGGACGTCACTGCTGACAAAAATTCAACCATCAAGTGGTGGATCGAATTCCCCTCCATCTTTAATGCACATGATGACTACAACAATGACACTAAAGAGAGCTTTGAAGTGGCCGTCACAAAACACATCAAGAAATTCGTCCACAGCAAAGATAAAGTCATGCCCTAAGCATTTTTCTAAGTAATTTTGTGCTTTTCTTTCTTATTTGACCCTTTTTACTAGAGATTACTCTTCTAATAAAGACTGCTCTTGTATTAGAAAAAGTCTATGAAATGCATGGAATGGAACATAAGTAAAACACATAATAAAACCACTTCAATAGAAACAGAAAAGAAGTGCGTCATATCCTACACAGTTCAGCCCTTTTTAAGGGGACAAAAAAAACCTGCCGACATCAAAAAAAAGCACCAGGCCTCAATTTTATTAGGCAACAGCCAACCAAAATAAGAGCACTTATTATAGGAATCGGAAAGGTTCAGAGCGCCTTTTTTTAGAGTAGACAACAGAACGACTTTTTCGGCGTTCTAAAATACAGAGCTTATAAAGAAAATGATAAAAAATAAACTGCTGGTATTGACTGCGGGACTGACACGAAAGAGTATTCGTTGAGGGTTGCGATAATAGCACCGAACAGTAAGTGGCCCCCCTTTAAGCACCTGTTTTGCTTAAAATATCCTTCAAGGTGCTTTTGAAGTGCTATATGCGCCAAACATACCACGACGTTTTTTTGAGAACCACACGTATCATTGGAGGGCTCGGCATAACGATGGAGATCGACGAAAGTGCCGTCACCCAGAGCAAGTATAACAAGGGATGTCGTTTTCCAACAACCTGGGTCTCTGGTGAGAATTGCCGCGAAACAAGAGAGGTTTTCTCTAGATTGTTGAGAGAAATCAATTTTTTTCCAAAAACCAGTCCCAATACGGGATAAGTACCGTACGATCATCTCACAGTAGAAATTTTGCTCTTGCCTGTAATTCTATTGGGTAGTCAGCCACATAAACTGATGTGTCACAATTTTTCAGGCTTTATTAACACATTTTAGTAAATTCCTATACAAAAAATGAGAGAAAACAAAAAGGCAATTTTGCGCAATAAATGGACATGATAAAATATATAGCATAATAAACACCCGTCAATCTATATTCCTTTTTGTTCTCAATATACGATAGAGCAAGCATGTTTGAAAAAAAACGAAAGAGTAACAAACAATGAATATAATGGACAGTCCGACTCTGCTGGATATGTCCAAATATGATATGTGAACTATACCTCCCAGCTTCCGTCGCTACCGTAAGGGAACGACTCGAGCTTGGGGGTTTGGATCAGTAATTTGACGGTGAAATTAGTTACAGCCATTTTAAAAATAGGACGATAAAAGAGTTTCAGACCAATTGATAACTTTAAAATTATGACTCTAGTCGTGTGATCGTGCTGAAATAAATTTATTTGTAGTAAAAATTATTGATAGGTTTCATTACACCAGATTAAACCACCTCCATACAAAACAACTTAGTTTACCCTTTTTACGGCATTAAAATAGTCTAGGGACGGATAAGATATGTATTCAGCGGCACCCACATTTTTAAGAGGATAGGGGAAGGAATGTGATACATTAATTGAGGGGATTGGATATATTCCAGCAGAGCCTAAGTTTCAAAGTAAAGAAACCCATCAATAATTTGGCGCTCCTCGGTTATACACCTTCAATAATTTCTATTCCGTTGACGAAAAGATTGAGTCGACAACCCTAGTTATAACCCCCCATCAATCGTAAGACCTACTCGAAAAACCGCCGTAGTCATGAGATCTACTCAATTATACCGCCCCAATCGTGAGTCCTACTCGATTATAAACCCCCCCACACCCATCCCCAAAAAAAGGGGGTTGAGGGTTGTATTAGGAGGGGAAGAGAAAAGAATGGGGCCACTCTGTAAAAAGGCTACTCAACCATTTTTTATCGAAAAAAGGGCTGTAGAAGGGACAAGCAAGGAGCCACTCTATAGGAAAAAAGAAGATCTTGAACTAAAATGGTTAAGAAGGATTCATAAGTAGGACTCTGAATAAGTTTAGAACAAGTCTCTAGCCAGTCTCCTAGTATCTTGTAAGAGGGTGATTGGTAGTTTGCATTTGGCTGTGCTAAAGGAAAGCGTCAAATTGGCTGCTGGAATTCTGTGTGTTCAGTGAGCTCGCCGAGCTCATGGCTGAGCTGCCTCCACTCAACGGCTTTAGTAGCTCGCCTAGACTGCCCGTTCCCCTAGCTCCAGCCGCAAGACTGTGCTTCTTGAGATTGTTAGTGTTGCTGGAAGTGGGCAAAGCTGTGGTACTCCCACTCCTGCTTCTTTCGTCCAGTGCCATCCTAATTACAGAAGGACTCTTCTTGCTCGGCGAATGAGAAGGGCTTGGAGTGTGCAGCAATAACTTATTTCGGAAGCTGTCTCCCGCTAAAATTTTCTATTTAGTCATCTAATACATCAAACTGTAAGGTCCCATGCTATTTTTTGCATTCCCATGCTCTCCCAGTTGTTTTAGACCCTTCTAGGCATTTCTAATACGCTAAAAACGATAGAAAAGCTATAGTTCGCCCCTTTTCGTCATAAAGGGTCGGTTTTGGAGACAATTTCCATCTTTTGCGTTGGGGGTAGGTAGATGACTCCAGGGACTACACCTAGGCATACCACTAAGCCTTAGGTAAACCACTGAAGGTGGGCATAACATGGCATACGCTGAGTATCGGCTAACCTACCCTGGCCTACTCCAAACCTAGGGCTTAGTTGTATGCCTAAGTGCAGTTACTAATGCCTGAAAACACCATTTATAAGGTTGATCCCTCAAGGCAATTGTCGACTTCCCAAAAGGGGCAATAAGGACAAAAAAGGGGGAGGGGAATAGCTTTTCTGTTGTTTTTAGCGTGTTATAAATGCTTAGAAGGGTCTAAAACAGCAGGAAGAGCATGGGAAAACTAAATAACAGTATGGAGAGCCAGGGTGCACCAGTGCCGGCCAGTAAATTGGTATGAAAGAACACCAGACTTAAAAAAGTCACAAAATACCATTTTTGAAAAGAGTCTACCGTAAATTCTCTATTAAAAGGCCCCTCCCTAATAGAAGGCCCCTCTCTAATAGAAGGCCCCCCTAAGAGGAGGGTTGAAAAATAGAAGGCCCGGGCCTTCTAATAGAGAATATACGGTACTCAAAATGAGTATATATATCTATCGCCGGACACTGAGAGTGTCTACAAATAATACAAAGAGATGTTGCTTACGAGAGTTGAAAGAGTTCGTTAGAGTAAGCCTTGCAAGCTCCTTTTTAGAACCTCTGAAGCTGCTAGTCCTACTCATAAAATTCTTTATTGTTCCAGCGGACGACAAGGGTTCAGACGATGGAAAACAACTGGGGCAGCACGTGTAGAAGAGTAATTGCGCACGTCTGAACTTAATTATGCTATATTTTGTTTAGGGTTGAGTAAATAAGCAGAGCGCTTAAGAAGAAGTATCAACTACCTGATCATAGAGTGACGAAACCGGTTACTGAACGTGATGTAAACAAAAAAGGATAATGAGGCGTTGCACAAGCCAAGGAAGTGAGAGACAGTCTGCCAAGTGCACATGTTCTGTCCAATGTTTGGACCAAACACTGTGGCATAAATGAGCACAGGCACTGAAGGTGTCTCCGTGATCAGCTAAAATGTGGCGAGATAGATCATTTTTTTTTTCTATCCTTATATACTTCTGATTAAAAACTTGTTAGACTATACTGTATTAGAACCCCCCCCCCCCCATGTAGCTGCCATAAAATACGTATACCATCCCCCCTAACCTATTTTAATGCCCTAAAAAGGGTAAAGCGAGTCGTTTTGGGCTGGTCCTTTGCGTTGAAGGCACTTTTTCTGCAACCCATTTGTTTTTTTCACTCGACTATGGTAAAAAAGGCCTTACATGCACTTATAGCAACAAATCCTTTCCCTTACTCTAAACCTCCGTCGTCCCCCCCCCTTACGAAGGCCTCCTTAGAAAATGGCCCCTTACTTGTCGTCCTGATATCTGTGGCTTTTTATACATATAAATGTATAAAGATATCGGCTCTATTGCGATACCCTAAAGCATTTATCCGTCTAAACTTTGATTTTTGCTGCAGGAAAACAGGGTGAAATGGACCTTGTACCCAGATAAAGCCTAGCTTCTAGGCCCTTAGTGTATTGACCAATCATATCATAATAAAAAATGTTTACAAAATGTTGAAACACACTTTTTAAAGAGTGGGGATGGGTGAGAGGGTGGTCTTGGGGTGTTATATCTTACTACCATCAAAATTTTTGTTTTTTAGATGTTCACTAATTTTGTGCTCGCTTGGCACTAAAAATTCTATTTTGAAGATGTCATCTCGCCTTATTAGTAGTCTGCTTAATCTTTTCAAAGTACTTTTTTGTATATACATTAATTAAGAAATTAATCACAACATTTAAAAAGTCATCGTGGGGAAAAAGATTAAAATATAAGATGGCAAAAGGAAGTTTTTAGTCATCTACGGTCAAACATCAATTTTACTAATTCTTCTTTGAATCCCTTGAAAGAAGAGCACCATCAATATAGCGAAGCTTTGAGCCTATTAAAGAAGCGAATGCGCTTTCCAGCTTGGTCTCCTCTGTTGCTTTGGACCCTTTATAACGCCAAAGACGATTAAAAAGGTTTCCGCACTTTCTAGTCACAGAAAGTCGGTGTTTGGGAAGTCGACAATTTCCATATTTTGCGTTGGGGCATCAAAGTAGGCAAGGTAAGTGACTCCTGGGACTACACTTAGGCATACCACTAAGCCTTAGACTACACTTATGCTTAGGTTAGGCAAGTGTAGGCTACCGTAAACCACTAAACGTAGGCCAAACATGGCATACGCTGAGTTTCGGCTAACCTACCTGGTGTATTCCAAATCTAAGACTTAATTCTATGGCGAGGTGTAGTATCTGGGGTTTGCAAATAACATTTACAAGGTTGTCTACCCAGTGTTTCAAGGCAAAATATTGAAATTTTCGACTTCCCAAAAGGGACAAAAAAGAACGAAAAGAATAATTTTTCTTTCTTGTTTTTAACGTAATAGAAATTCTTGGAAGGGTCTAAAATAACTGGGAGCACATTACAACATAATAGAAAACAGCATAGGGTCACAGGGTGCATAAGCGCCCTACCTCTTTAATAAGACCGAAAGCTTCGTTTTTAAACGTGTATTTGTTTATCGACCGGCCTACCAGGCCTCCGACTAAAGAGATATATCCTAACTTTCTTAAATTTATGGATGGGTTGCACTAGTTGATTCTTTACTACACGATTCATCTTCGGATTCATCTCGCAGGTAAGTTTGTGCGCGCATCTCTAACTCTTAAGCCCGCTTCATCACCTTATGGGTTTAATACGGCATTGCCAAAATGTTTGAGTGCCAAAATTGTTAAGCAAATACTGGAAAACCTAGTTTTAACGAGCTTTTGTTCCCATACCCTTGATTTGATGAAACCCTTAATTTTTGACTGATTCTCAGTAGGTACGTCAAATTTTATTGTCTTTTCGGCCTCCACTCAATTTTTTGTACTTTAGCAATTGTACACGTTACACAAGTCAATTAGAAAGAGATTTATGGAAGGAGAAAGCTGAAGTACCTGTAGAGCTGTGGTAATCAGTGTTATTCTGGTCACGCCCCGCTTTTCAGAAGAAAAATGTTGAGCAGTTGGTCCATTTCCGACGTCTGGAGGGCGGATTAAGAGTCTCCAAACAATGGATGCTGTCATAAATACCTGAAAAAAACTGTCGCTTAGCAAAGTTAGCTTTTGGGAAGTCGAAAAAAGCCGACACTACTGTATTTACTGCTGTACAATGGCCCACCTCTCACACAAATAATACTCAGGTGCTTATTCACCCCTCACTTTAAGAACGGCTTTTCATTTACTTGGCAGACCATCTATTCCACGGCCAAAGAAGTCGGCATTTTTGCTGACTAATCCTCAAGCTCCCATCGCCCGGGTAAGGGAGCGACGGGGGGTGGGGGGGTTTTTTTTTTTGGGGGGGGGGAAGGAGAAAAGCCTTAAAATTTTGGATATTTTGGGGTTTAACACTACTTACCAGTAAAGCCAAAGGCACAATAATGGCTAGTAGAAGATTGGCAACTGTGTGAAGACGCTCAAAAATCGACATCACTTGGGCTGAAAGAGAAACTGGCGTGAACAATAGATCTCATTTTTTGTTCTGTGACATACAATGCGAGGCTACTATGGTGATCAGGAAGTTGTTGCAATGTTTTTTCAGGGAGACGGTTCTGTTCAAAGGGTATATTAGGGCTAGCATCAAACCAACACAAGCCATTAGCAAATAACTTCTGGACAAGTTCTGCTTGGTGCACAAGGCTTTGGACTGACCCGGGAAAAAGACATGGATGTAGCATTCCGCTGTCATCAACACCTGCAAAGTTTTGGGTAATAGCTGGTTAAAAGAAACCATTTGGCTGTATGTCGTTCGTCAACGGCCAAAAAAGTTGTCTCAATACCGAGGGTTCCGTGATACCGGGGGTTCGTAGCATCAAGCGTTCAATTACTTCTGTTTTAGTCAAAACCAGTCAAATCTTTTCCAGGGTTTTGTTATATCAAGGGTTTCGTGATGTCAAGGGCTCGTTGCATCAGGGGTAGAGTTCCTTATGTTTTAGTCAAAACCAGTCAAGTCTTTTCCAGGGTTTTGTTATATCAAGGGTTTCGTGATGTCAAGGGCTCGTTGCATCAGGGGTAGAGTTCCTTATGTTTTAGTCAAAACCAGTCAAGTCTTTTCCAGGGTTTTGTTATATCAAGGGTTTCGTGATGTCAAGGGCTCGTTGCATCAGGGGTAGAGTTCCTTATGTTTTAGTCAAAACCAGTCAAGTCTTTTCCAGGGTTTTGTTATATCAAGGGTTTCGTGATGTCAAGGGCTCGTTGCATCAGGGGTAGAGTTCCTTATGTTTTAGTCAAAACCAGTCAAGTCTTTTCCAGGGTTTTGTTATATCAAGGGTTTCGTGATGTCAAGGGCTCGTTGCATCAGGGGTAGAGTTCCTTATGTTTTAGTCAAAACCAGTCAAATCTTGCCCAGGGATTTGTTATATCAAGGGTTCCGTGATACCGGGGGTTCGTAGCATTAAGCGTTCAATTACTTATGTTTTAGTCAAATCTTGCCCAGAGGTTCGTTATATCCGGGGTTTCGTGACGTCGCGGGTTTTTTATATCGAGAATCTTACTACATATGTTTCCCAATAACCTATAGTGTACAAGAAAAAAGTCCTACCGTTAGCCACATAGCACAAAACCCGAAAACATTGATGAAATAGGCCTGATAAGGCCAGAATTTCCAGTAAAGTAGGTCCGATGGAGATCCTGGCTCCCACAAACTGATAATCCTAAACGCTTGAGGCACCAAGAAAGCCATCATCAGAGTGTTCATTAACTAAAAATGGATTCACTTTTACGAAGCAGTATGACTATTAATCTACCAATTTTGTGCACAGCATGCGAATGGCTATGTAAAATCGGATTTGATCAGAGTTGTAGATGAAAAGGTTGAGACAATTGCCAATGAGCGCAAAACAAAATACAATAAGGAAGCCATATCCAAGCAGAGCTCTGTTCAGAGGTCTTTCATCACAGCGAATCTTAACTTTGGAAAATTTAAAATTGACGGTACTACTGTGTTAATAAACCAACCCCTTTCCCCAAAAGTACTTGGGTTTCTAGGTACATCGACCATTTAAAAAACTTTTTTTCACCATTTTTAAGGGATTAAGCGCTGTATAGGGAGGGGAAGAGACAAGTAAGGGGCCACTCAAAAAAAAGCATCTTAAGCAGTTTCCCTTACAAGGTCCTACAGTCGAAACTCCCAATAACGTAACTCCAAGGGACCGGCTGCAGAGCTACGTTAATGGGAGTTTACGTTAATCAGAGTTTACGTTATTGGGAGCGTCGTTTATTCTTTCCTACACTTGCTTTACGCTAATGAGAGCTTTTAATGAAAATAACATACTTTATTGGTAAAAATCTAACAAGAATCAGGCAATACTATGAGTAAAATAGTCTACGACTTTCTTCTGCTTCAGTTTCTTCATCCGCTCTTGGGCTATCAAGTCGTCTATCATGTCGCACAGCTGCAGCACCTTCGGATTGGAAGAGTCTCTACAGCTTCTTTGGCCTAATTGACAG
>BBSZ01011778.1:0-13061 GCA_000981365.1 Subanguina moxae | reverse complement strand
TGTCCGACTATTAGAGACTGTCCGACTATTAGAGACTGTCCGACTATTAGAGACTGTCCGACTATTAGAGACTGTCCGACTATTAGAGACTGTCCGACTATTAGAGACTGTCCGACTATTAGAGACTGTCCGACTATTAGAGACTGTCCGACTATTAGAGACTGTCCGACTATTAGAGACTGTCCGAGGATCTACGGTATTTCAAAAAAACATTTATATAATCTTATTATCTTTCTGTGACGAGAAAGTGTTTAAAATAGTTTTTTTTATATTTTTTATCATTTTTAACGTATTAAAAATGCTTGGAAGGGTCTAAAACCACAGGAGCGACCAAAGCAAAAAACTCACCCATTTGTCGTATAGAGCTGAATTACCTTTTCTCCCACTGTTTTTTGAGCATACCTATCGGCTATCCTTTTATAATTTCCCTTTCACCAAATGGTATGTTTAGGTATTTCTATGTGTTCAATGGACTCACCGGTTTGCTGATTTTTAACTAAGCAATTATTTACTAACTTTGCAAATTTCCAGGTAGTATGCTCAACCTGGCTGTCCTTTTGATAGGTCTTCTGCACGCAGACACTCAAGACAAGCCCAGACAGGTTACTTTTATGCAATGATCACAACCAGGGCAATCCAGCAAATTTTTGGAAAAAAAAAAAGCTTCCTTTATTCAACCAGGGTAAAAAGTGCCTCTAGATGCATTTATTTCCCAAGAGTACTGGTCGGATTCATCTCGCAGGTAAGTCTGTGCGCGCATTTCTAACTCTCAAGCCTCCTGACAGGGGCGATGGGGCTTGGAGTTGAGATGCGCACACAAACATACCTGGGACATAGATCACTCGAGAAGCAGCTGTGGATGCATGAAAATAGCATGCATATCAGAGCTTTTTTCTGCGGTAGGTGCCTGCAAAGGAAACTATGTTCAAGATCTTCTCTTTTCCTACACAGTGGCCCCTTACTTGTCCTTTTCTCTCCCTTATAGAGCCCTTCTTCCCAATAAGACTTGGTTAAGTATTTTGCAGTTGATTGTGATCAACATGACATTTGCTGACCTGGTGACCTGTCTGGTCTACATGCTTACACGACCCTATCTCAGTCGCTTTCCAAGGCTGGCTTGCTATCCCTACTATGTTACCATATTCACTAGTCAGTTGTGCAGCTGTTTAAATCTTCTTTGGTTGGTTGTTATGCCATGTTTTTCTTCATTTTTATGGTTGCTATAGGTTAAATGTGGATAAGGTATGTTTTTGCAAACATTTGGTTCCCAAATAATGCGGTAACCGAACAAAAACTTAAAATACCGTATTCTCTTTAATAGAACCACACCCCCCCCCCCAATTCAAAATCGTGGTTATATTAGAGAGAATACGGTATGCCATTTTGTGAAGTGATTCTGTTTTAGCTGATCTACATCAAGTTTCCCTTGCACTACTACACTCTAGTCAGTCGTCCCAAAGTGATGGTGTTGACGGTGTTCTCGTGGTTGTCTCTGATGTCCCTGGGACTGGTCATCTACACCTTCATGTCTGTTAGGGTGATATACTTAGGTTTTTTTGTAAATAACGCAAAATTCATAATGCTGCCAACATGAGAACAGCCAACAAGCCGACACCCCTAAATTCAAAAAAAAGTGTTTGTGGCATTGTGTTTTTGACCTATGCTCTGCTAGTGTCTTCTGGTCATCTTGTATATCAAAATTTAGCTTAGATTCTAGGCTACGTTTTGGTATATAACATGCCCAGAAGACACCACTAAAACATAGGTCAAAACACAATGCCAAAACACGATTTTAAATTAGGAGACGTGGTTCTATTAGAGAGAATACGGTAACTTTTTTTATTTTGCAGAACCCATGCAACGCTGTCCAAATAAGTCCTTTAATCTATTTGCCTGTGTGTGTCTTCTATGTGCTAATGATATTGGGTAAGTCTTTTCTAGTACTCTAAAATTAAATGTAAAAGTAGCCTTTCTTAAAAAAACATGCTTGTTGAAGGAAAGGGGGTGGTTGGTGGATTGCTGATTGACGGATTTGTGCGGACAGGTTTATGCGCAGACGTGGGTGTATTGCCAGTCGGCCTGGGACCACCGTCTTAATGTGACAAATAATTGTTATTTTTTGTTTCAACGCCCTTGACAGGCTAGCCGTTTATTTAAATTTTTTTGAGAGTCCTATGTCAGCTTGAGAAATTCTCAATGAGAATGTTGGGCTATACAGTCAAACCTGGATAGGCCGACACCCCTAAATTCAAAAAGATGTGTTTGTGGCATTGCGTTTTTGGCCTGTGTTTTGCTGGTGTCTTCTGGGCATATTATATACCAAAATATAGCTTATAATCTAGGCTACATTTTGGTATACAGAAGACACTAGCAGAAGACAGGCCAAAAACACAATGCCACAAACACATTTTTTTGGAGTTTGTCCACGAACTTCTGGACCACCGGTTATTAGAGAGAATACGGTAGGTGGCAACCTGCCTGAGACTTTTCAATAAAAGAAGTGCAACAACTTATGGGACAGACCGATATTCTTTTCAGCCAGTTTCATAATATCTGCTGTGATCTACTGTATTGCGCACAATTCCAGGAGGATGGAAGCACAAGCGAAATCAGTTAAACATTTCTTGAAATCAACATTTTTAGACTGTCAAGTTTGCCCTTTTGCAGCGTCTCTTCCAACGCCTCTTCTTCGTTTTCAGCAGCACTTTGTGGACATTTCTGACCTGTTTGCCGTACCGACTGCTCTACCTAACCAATGAGTTGTGTGTTCCCTGTCAATCCCAGCTCTTCTACAAATTAACAGACACTTTCTTCAGTATTTTAGTGTTGGGCATAGTCATCAATCCGGTGAGGAAAATGGGCGTTGGTGTAACATTCCTCAATGACACTTAAAAAAAACGCCTAAAATTTATTTTAATGAGTACTTGCAGTATTTCCTCTAATTAGCATCCAGAGGAGTTATTATTTGGAGTGCTTCCGGACTGCAGGAGATGGGGGACCATTGGCATTTATTATATTATATAGGAGGGCAGTTAATAGAGAGGCATTTCATAATTCCACCTCACCGCTGAAGGTGACGAGGTCAAAACTTCTATTCGGTCCTATATATAAGAAAAATTGAGAGGGGAAGAGAATAGAATAGGGCCATTCTATAAAGAGGGCTACTCAACCAAATTTTGTTGGGAAGAAGGGTTGTACAGGTTTAACTGTAGGTGTAGGTTTAACTGTAGGTGTAGGTTTAACTGTAGGTGTAGGTTTAACTGTAGGTGTAGGCTACAGGCACCTACCGCATAAAGAAGATCTGGCATGCATGCTATTTTCATGCATCCACAGCTATTCAGGTGTCTCAGGTGTGTTTGTGTGCGCATCTCAACCCATGACAAGAAAATTCTTTTAACAAGAGAAATAGCTTATTTTTGACAATAAAAATGTTAGAAAATTTACTTGTTATAAACCATCCATTTACAGCTGATCACAATAGTGACTCAAAGACTGTATCGACAGTGTGTGGTGGTCTATTTCCACAGACTGCTCCATTTGTTTGGCCTCTCTTCAGCCAACACCTCAGACACTACTTATGCATTGGCCGCCGACAGACGGCTTTCCAGAAGTAAATATACGACAGCGGCAACTAGTGCTCCAGTTAAACACAACTTGTTGGCTAAAAATATTGGAAATGTGAAGAGCAATCTGAATGAAGTCAACCTGTTTAACACAAGCACAAATAGTGGCTCAGCAACGGGGACTACAAAACAACCTACAGATTCATAGTTACGTTGTATTGTGTGTTTGTTTACTACATAGTTGCTTGTGCAGGAGATCTGATCCGAAAGTTAAACATGGGTTAAAATCACTGATTCGCATGTTTGGTGTGCGCTTACGCATTTATCAATTGCTAACGTCATGATTACGATCTCCTTCGTCTCCATAGGAATGAGCAAAAAGGGAAAAAGTGTCAACTGTATGAATTTAGAAACAAAACGAGGTAGAAAGATATATGGGGAAAAGATTAAAAAGTAGCACACACCTATCGCACTCCAATTTAAGACCCCATAAACCAGATAGGTAAAGAAATAGAGGTTGAATCGAAAAGAGCTTCAGCGTTTTTACAAAAATGTATCAAAGACTTAGGCAGATCGCTGATGACTCAATTTTTTTCGGCTCATACCCGCATTCTTCTATCCATTCCAGTCACAAAAGACAGTCTAGGCTTTATTAAAATATTTAAGGCCCACTCAGACTCCCACGAGTCAAAAACTCACGAGTCATTAACTTCATTGATTGAACAAAGATATTTTGCAGCAGATACCTATTCCGCATCAAACATTTCTCTTAAAACTTTGATTGCTATTCAACTTGTTGAACCTTTTGATCTCATCTTCCACAGCAAAAGCTTTCAGGAACGAGTTTTCATCCACTAGCTTGGAGAATGCTTTTGTAGCCGCCGATTCTTTAGAAGAAGACAAATAAGCAGCGTTCATAGGTGGGTGAAACACTTGGAATGTTTCATTAGAGCTGTTTCCAATTATTTCATTATGAGAAGACTGATTGATGCCAAAAGCTTTGCTCCTACGTCGTTTCTCATAGCAGTCGATCACATCCACATCTATCATCCGATTGCAGGACAGGGCGCCATCTGCAGCTGCAAAAAAGACTACCGTTTTTACGCTTAAGCTCCTCACATTTTTCTAAAATTTTGGTTAGAAATCCCTAAATAGCCGTTATTTCTGTCTTACTATCCAAAATGTATTTTAGAATTCGAGCTACGAGGTGGCGCATCATAAGCATCGAAATTTGCCCATAACTGTTTGCGGTATTCCGACGAGATCTTTTTTTAATCAAAAGATGAATGAATGAGAAATTGAATGATACAGTCAAACCTGGATAAGCCGACACCCCTAAATTCAAAAAAAGTGTTTGTGGCATTGTGTTTTTGACCTATGCTCTGCTAGTGTCTTCTGGGCATCTTGTATATCAAAATTTAGCTTAGATTCTAGGCTACGTTTGTTCCAGGTTTGACTGTACCAAATTCGTTGTTTTTGTTGGTTTGATCGTCGTTAAAAACGTGTTTGAAAGAAAAGTTAATTTTTTTCTTCTTTAGTCATGGTCTACAGTGTTCAAGAGAAGGCAAAGTGCGTCGAGTAGTTCATCCAAGAAAGCGAAAGCGTCGCGCAATTCGAAGTGCGATATCGAAAGGAATACGGAATTAAAAGCTTATTCGATTAGTACACCAAGTTCAAAGGCAGCGTCGAGCGGAAGAAAAGACCCCAGCAATCCCTCGAGGTTGGATTTTGATTTTCGTTTGTTATCATTGCTTAAGCTTAGGTTATTTAGACAGTCCGAACGGAAAAAAAACAGCAGAGGTTATTGACTTCTTCAAGGCCATGTCGCATTCAAGCGTTCGTCGGGCAGCAAATTTCGGTGGGGAGTTTATGGTGCACCATCCTGTACATTTTCAGTGATCAAATAAAATACACTGCTTATCCTGAAAACAAGAACACTTACAAGAGCAAACTACAGTGCCACAGGACTTGGGACATAGTTGACGAATCCTCTGCCAGCTTCTGTCGCACAAGCCATTCACAGCCCATTCGCAGCAACGAATACTTCGGTCTAGCACTACTCCGCTTTCTCAAATTACATACAGTCAAGCTTCGATTTAACGACCTCCCTAGGGACTGACTCAAGGGGGTCGGTAAATCGAGGGTTGACTGTATTTACAAACCTTTCGCAACCTTTTTGTATAAAAGCTGACCTTGAACATAGAAAGATTTGCCCTTAAGCTTGCTAGCAACTTGTCGCCAATTCCACCACGGTTCTTCTGGATTGTCTCTGTAAATTGAGATGTATAAAATATCACAGGGTGCTTGCATCCTCTGGTCAAGAGTATTGCTTGGATTCATCTCACAGGTAAATCTCTAACTCTCAAACCCCCTTACAGGGCTGACGGGAGCTTGGAGTTGAAATGCGCACACAAACACACTTGAGACACAAATCGCTGAGTTGCATACCTTGTTTGTTTAGTGTTTAGCTCTGTGGACAAGTCGATCTGTTGTTGCACAGTGCTAGCTGCCCTTTGTACAGATATGGCATTGTTCTTGGGGAAGTTGCCATTGCTTTTCCTGGCCATTTCCTTCACCTTGTTCAGTGCTGAAGAAGGTAGGGCAGAGTAGGCGGGCATCTTTCTGCAATGTATAAAACATCATAAATTTAATAACTCTACGCGCTTACTCTTTTGCAGGGCTGTAGGGAGGGCCAAATATATGAAGCTGGCCGCTGTCTTCTTCCGACTGCTCCGCTACTTTGGCCTGACTTTTTTGTTTGGTTTGGCTCGCAGGGCTGATCACACTGTTGTGGCTCTCTAAACGTAGTTTTGGAGGAAAAATCCTATATATTTTTATACGCTTAACTATTTATTACAAAGAATAGCTCTGGATATATCCTAGTGGCGCCCAAAACTCAATTTAAATGCAAAGTGACATTATATATACAGGGTGAGTCAAAATTAGTGTAAAAAAAAAGAAATGCTACACTAACTTTGACTCACCCTGTATGTAAATACAATGAAATATTTGCTTTTAACCTACCAAAACTGTTGCCTTCTCTACTGATAGCCACACTACTGTAGGGACTTTTGACCTCCTCTCTAGAAGCTGACCTACTTTCCGCAGCTTCCACCCCAGCTAATTCCCGCGTGCTTATGTCCGCATCAAATGGATTGGACTTGGTGTCGAATATATCTATTGAAGCAACAGTGCTGCTAGGTGGTATAGTAGTGGGCAGTGCCTTCTCCACAAACATGTTCTCGTAGTTGCGCTGAAGGGTGTCGTCCACCCGATCTCCAGCCTCTAAATTACTGGTGGTTGGAGATACAGGCCGTTTGGCTGCTGATTGAGGAGTGCGTCTGCTAAATCCCTTTTGTTTGCTCTTCTCTGGTGTCCTGTAGGTTGGAAGTAGGGATGCAAACGTAGACGAGGACAATATTATTTCTAAAAAGTACTCAAAATTAAATGCAAATACAGTTGAACCTCGGTTATCCGACACCCCTGGGGACCAGCAATGCCACAAACAAGTTTTTTTTTTGAATTTAGGGGAAGGGACGCTTATTAGAGGAAATACAATAGATAAAATTGATCGGCCGTCTTAATTTATTTTGTATACAATCTCAAAAATTCAGTTCAAGTTTTGGTGGCATTTTTTTCCAGACACAAATATGATCTAATTTGACTAAGAACTTTTAGCAAAAAAATATATTTTTATTCTTTTTTAGGTACTTTATATACCTGGTAATGGCAACGACACCCCATCCGTGGACAATGGCGCAAGCAAGTGGTCATTGCGGGGAGGTGGGGTTAGGCTGGAAGGTGGTAGATCAAGTGGTTGACTGGGTGGAAAAGGCACAGGTGTGGCTGGAGGCAGGATGGAGTGCGAGGAAGGGGGACCCACCACCTCATTTGATGGCTCTCTAGCTGGTGTGAGGTGGTTGGAAGGCACGATGGAGGTGAAGTTTCGCCATCGACTCGATGGTTGGGGGCGGAGAGAGGGCGGGCTGCCAGCTGACGAGTTGCTGGAGTTTTTGAGGCTGAGGGCGCTGAGCACTTGCTTTAGTCGTGCTTGGCATTCGTCAGGCACTAAAATACTTTTCGACACAAAAATAAATGGAATGGAGCCTAGATATAACAATAGCCAAAAATCTAAACAAAAAGGAGAGGATATATAAACATCGAACGAGTTCAAGGTGCTGGGTTTGAGAAGACACAGTGAAGGTAAGAGAAAATTTTTTCTTTTACCATGTTATTATTGATAGTTTTATTATTGTTGATGTATTTATTATTCATGACATTTTCATAACATTTCTAGATAGATAGTTCCCTTTAAACAGGAAAAAGGGCCGTTCTTCGAATTATACGCGGGGAGCGACCATCTGCCAAGGCGGAGGAGTCCTAAACACCCAACCTAGGCCCAAAAATTTGTTAACCCCTCAGAGACCCGATTCGGAATCTCAGTGGAGACTAAATCGACAAAAACTGACATTACATCTTTCCTAGCCAAAAGGCCGAGAAACGACAAACATGCCTGAAATAAAGAGGATATGCAAGAAATGATTAAAAATAAACTGCTGGTATTGATTGCGTGACTGACACGAAAGAGTATTTGTTAAAGGTCGAGAAAAGTTGAGAAAGTTTTAAACGCCTGTTTTGTTTGAAATATGGAAGCACCAACAAAATATAGGTCGAAAACACAGTGCTATAAAGAGATAGAACATGTCTTACATAGAAAACATCTCTGTGTGCTTGTCTCAGCCGCCTCGTCCTGCATTTGGCAGATGTGCACTCCTGTGGTGCACTGTATCCTGCACTTCTTGTGTGCTGGCAACCAGCCTTTGTGGCCGAACATATCTCCACCTGATCACCTATCAAATTAGTTAAGGAAAATTGTCCAAAACACTCACATATCTTCTCATTGTTGTAAACAAACTTGTAGAAAGCTGCAGAAAGGCTATTCTCGGCCACTACTTTGTCTCTTCTGGACACTGATTGTTTGTTGCCTGCGGACGATACCGTAAAGTTGAGCAGTGAATATAGCAATGACAGTAAGAGAGTGAGCAAAGCAAGTTTTCGCTCAGATACTAGGCAGAACATTTACAGCCGATCAGTGGTTAAGTAGTGGTAGAGGAAAGTAGGCCAATTCATTGGTTACTGTCACTACTAGAAACATTCTGAAATACATCAAATGCCTCATTTTCAGATCCACAACTTTTTTAAGCTTACCGTATTCTCTCTGATAGAACTACAGCCCCTAATTCAAAATCGTGTTTTTGGCATTGTGTTTTTGGCCTACTTTTTGGAGACAACTCCCAAGCAAGTCACCACTTTCTCAGTTCTCGCAAGCTTCTCTTGTTGTTCCAGCAAGTTCTAAGTTAAAATCTTGTCCCTAGGGTATAATCCGTTTCATCTAATTGTTATGCCTTGGCCTCATTTGTCGTCTTAGCCCCGTCTAAGCACTTCTATCGGGTGAGGCAAAAGTTTGTACAAAAATTTAAATCTTATTTTGAATGATGAAATGTACTCTTTCTCACGAAATGTTTGCTACTATTTTAAAGAGCAGACCAAGAGCTTTTAAAGGGTGTATAACTTTATTTCAACAAATGGTCAAAATGGCCACCGTCGTCTGCACAACTCAGCAATGGATTCAACAGAACTTTCAGGACTCCATCGACACTCATTGGACTCGGGAAGATGGAGAGTGGCCACCGAATTTCGCTGAAGGAAACCTGATGAACTACTTTGTTTGGCCGGAACTGGAGAAGAGTGCGTGCTCAGAGCCTCACCGAACCATCGCTGATCTCAAAGAGTGGTTGCAAGGAGAATGGAGACGTCTTCCACTGGATATGATAAAGAAAGCAATTGATAATTTTCCAATACGTCTCCCTTGTTGTACTGCGGCCGAAGGTGGCCGTTTTGATCATTTGTTGAACTAGAGTTATACACCCTTTAAAAGCCCTTTATCTGCTCTTTAAAATGGTAGCAAACATTTTATGAGAAAGAGTACATTTCATCATTATAAATAAGGTTTAAATTTTGGTACGAGAGTTTGCCTCATCCGATAAAATAACACCCAAGAGGACTTTTTAGGCAATGTTTCTACCACACCCCAACGTATCATTTGAATAGGGTTGTCGAGCGCTCGATACTTTCGAGCGCTCGACATCCCTACATTTGAATCCGGCTAAGAGCATTCAAATTAAAATGCCTAGAAAAGTTTTGATTAGAAATGTTTGAAAGGAGTGTTGTGTGTGAAGTGGACAAACAATGCCTCACGAATATATTATTCTAGAAGGGTCAACTGTGAGAAACCTCTTTTGTAGGGAGAAGAGAAGGGATGAATATGTGATATTCCTTTACTGTGTTTATCTCATTTGATCACTACTAAACTGTGTATTCCTCTCTTCCCTCCTCTGCAGATTCACTTTCATTTGCTGATGAAAGTGGTGCCCCAAAAAAAAAAGAGTTCAACAAGTTGAATAAAGAGGAAGACGGATATTTGTTTCTGTATTCTTGAACAACTTGTATTTGCTGCACCAATTTTTGGCTGGTTAAAAAGTAAACTGGGGAAACTACTCCACTTCATACATAAAAACCAATAAAAGAGATAATTTGCTTAAAAACTGTGGTGTGGAACTTTCTAAAGGAGTTCAAACTCTTTTATGAGGAAAAGACATACCAAAAGCCTTTACTCCTATCTTGTTCAGCTTGGAATTTTGCACAAGAATCGATGCAAGCTACAATCTGAGTGATAAGAGAAGAAATCGGTCTAGCAACAGCACCGACAGAGACCAGGGGCATTTTCGCACGACTGGGAGTTGGCTGAACAAAGAACTAAACTTAACTAAGAGCCTCAGCCAACTTTAAACGCAAGCAAATGATGAGAGCAAAAGAGAAGAAAAACAGCTGAGTGACTTAGTGTCATAAACCTTTAAATCTCTTCGGAACACCAACAATTGCGCAAAAAAAGAGTTATTTTTAAAGCGAAATGAGTGTGGGCGAGTAACGGATCAGCGATGCAGGGAGGGAACGCCTCTCTAAAAACACCAAACTGACAAATTCAACATCCATCCGGTTGCTGCCATCCAATGAGTTGATGGATTAGGGTTGGTGCTGCACCCAAAATCCTCCTTTTCCTCGAAAATGTTGAAATTTGAGTGTATTTATGTGTATTTTCAGCTCTATATTTTACCAGTTGTAGCTTATTGTTTTAGCTATAAATTGGGTGCTGACTTGCCTAAGACTTGTTTGCAAAAAGTAGTCCAAAAACGCAATGCCAAAAACACGATTTTGAATTAGTGGGAGGGGTGTGGTTCTATTAGAGAGAATACGGTAATTATTTTCGTCAAACAAATAATGACTCTTATGTGGATCACATAAAGAATGGATCATAGCCCTTTTGGACCCCGGTCCCTAGTTTGGATCTTTAAACTTTTACATACACTTCTCAAATTGAATAAAAAAGAATTTATTTATTTTTAACAACTAAGCACAATTCATTTGACAAATATTTAATGCCAGCTCTTTTGGTAACTGGTCCAACCCAATTAAATGTTTGAGATCAATAGAGACTGCTGAAAATAAAAATACAAATGGCACAACAAAAACTACTACTGTATTATTGGGTTGAGTAATAATTAACGATCGTTTTTCAATACATTTTTAGCAATTCGCCGAAAATACGCACACGTTCCGCCTTATTTTGTTCAGAGAGCTCATGCGGGATCCATCCAGCCAGTTTCCACACTTTTCCGGCTTTTTTGAGGCGATTCACAATCTTCTTTTGGCGCATATCAAACGGCTTGGCTAGCATTCTCTTAATCATACTCTCATCATCTTCTACGGCTTGCACAAGGGCCTGATCGTCAAAATCTGAAGGGCGCCTCTTCCTTTATCATCTCCAAGACTTGTCTCACCGGAACCACTTGCGAACTTGACTTTCCCCAATTGTTCCTTCTCCAAAAAGTTCATTGAGATCGCGAAATGACTCGGCTGCGGTTCATCCTTTCTCGAAGTGATAAAGCATAATATGACGAATATGAGTATGATTATCGACACGCATTTTTAATCAACTAAATAGTGAGGAATATTAATATGGAAAAAAATCTAAACAAAACGCCAATAGTATGGAAATAAACGCGCGCAAATAAAACGATCGTTAATTACTACTCAAGCTAATATTTCTAATCATAAACAATGGTGGATATCTTTTAGCACTGTCCCCTCTTAAAAGTGTCTAATATTTAAGACTGTTGTGTAATTAGAGACAATGTGGTACATAAAAAATCAACATGGTCTAAAAATGAAAATGCAGGATTTTAGAAGTCAAACATGTAAACACTTTGTGAAGCTAAAAGAACTAATCGGTTAACTACAAATATCCTATGTTATTTGACAGGTATTTGGAAATGTATTACTTTAAAAGAGAGCTAACACAAATGCATCATCAAAGCAAATCATGATCCAAACGGTTGGGGTCCGAGAACCGACTGTTTCTGAACAAAAACACAATTAGCGTATTTTCGGCGCTACTAAAGGATACCCTCCTCCCCAAAATTTTTTTCAAAGCCGTACTTTGACCATTCCTACGTAACTTCTATATCTAAAAACAATAAAAACAGTGTTTTCTGCTACTTTCTCTAAAAAAAAACATTTTTTTGTGAAAAAAGTAGCAAAAAACACCCATTTAATCCTTTCTAAGGCATAAAACTTACTTAGGAATGGTTGCTGGGAGTATAGTTGCGCGAGGCTCTAAAAGTGACCAACCTTCTGGCTGCTGAGGAGTTGAGCAGGGCTGCAGTGCTGCCGGCTGAGTTCATGGAAGACTGAAGATAAATAGCTCGTTCCAACAATTCTTTGCGCTCTTCCACAGCTCTTTGCTTCTCCACACTTACAACTGGATCCATGGCACGTCTCCTGCCCCAATGCATGATGATCTGTGAGCACTTTTTCCAGTGTTAAATCGAATGGGTGGCTTATTCAGTAAGTTCTCCCATTTTTAAAGTTTCGCGTTAAAAGGGCTATTAAGAGGTGCGAAACTTCCAGCCACATACCGTATTTCCTCGAATAAACGCCCCTCCCCTCACCCAGTTCAAAATCGTGTTTTTGGCATGGTGATTTTGACCAACTTATTCTAGACAAGTCTTAGACAAGTTACCACTTAAACTGTAGCTTATTGTTTCAATTTGCGTGGTGGCTTGCCTGAGTGTCGTCCGGAAAAAGTTGGTCAAAAACACAATGCCACACATTGAATTAGGGGAAGGGGAGGGGGGCGTTTATTAGAGGAAATTCAGTATATAAAAATGTCGAGTATTCGATAAACCTATAGTTTTACATCTTTTAAAACCCTGGCCCTGCCCTTAAATGGATATCGGAAACTACCATAATTAAGAAGAGTAAAAAGAGAAGACCGGTTGAGATCAGTAATATTATAATCCTTGACAATATTCTGTCGTCGGTTTTCTTCCTGAAATAATTTGATTAAAAGAGCACCACGTCACCATCCTCAGTACAGTT
>BBSZ01011776.1:0-14824 GCA_000981365.1 Subanguina moxae | reverse complement strand
TAGAATGGGCATCATTTTATTAAAATAGAGGTAGGGCACCAGCTGAACAAGTACCCTATTTTCATGCATCCAGAGCTATTCTCGAGTAATTTATGTCTCAGGCATGTTTGTGTGCGCATCTCAACTCCAAGCCCCCGTCATTCCCGTAAGGGGGCTTGGAAGTTAAAGATGCGCGCACAGACTTACCTGCGACAGCAATACTCTTGATCGGAGAATGCATCTATAGGCACTTTGTGCCCTGGTTCAGTAAAGGAGATGGGTGAAGGGCCCTTCAAATTAGTAGCCTCTTATTACTTCCTTCCCCTTCCAACGCGGCCCTTATTCCCCTCTGAGTTACTATTTCGGCCTCTTTATACCGGAATCGTTATTTAAAAATAATTTTTAAGCACTTCTGGTAAACTTAATTTTTTGGGGGCGGGGTATATCCTAGTAGCTCCAATTTTTTTTTCCGGAGGGGGAGGGTATTTCCCAGTACCTTCGAAATTTTTTAATCATTTTATTATTATTAATGATTATTTTTGATAGGACAAACAGTTACAAAAATCTCTTTATTAGTAATTTTGTGGATCATTTGCAATAAAAAAACAAAGAAAATTATATAAAATTGTTTAAATTTTTAGAAAGATTTTCGGGTTTGTACAAGAGAGGATTTTGGAGTAGAGCTTAGCAGCTTTTTGTTAGATCGGGTGATGAATGTTTTTTTGGGAGCAAGCGTTGGGGTTGGTGGAGAGAGACCTAGTACATCAATACTTGCGTCGGAGGCTGATCTGTCTTGAGGATCTTCGTCAGCAAAATAATCTTGCTCGGAATAAAATGAGTGGTTTGTAGCGCACGTACCCTAAATAAACTTTTATTTAAATTAATGAACATCACTAAAAACAAACCTGTGATGCAAAGTCTTCTTGAAAAGTCAACTTAGGCGGTGAAAAAGTAATGTCAACAATATCTGGGCTTGCACTCTCAGATATTCTGCTCATCGCAGTGCCCGAACATGGTCTTGAGGAAGATGGCTCATTTCTCTTCAATTGCTAAAATTTATTTATTTTTTAACGCTACTACGATATGAAATAGTAAATACTGAAACCCATCTAAAATTTATGTGAAATTTATGTAAGTAAAGTTAACATGTGCTGAATAATACTATTTGGTTTTGACTCTAAGCCAAAATATGACATTAGTAAATCCTTTTGTAAGTTTATGAGAGTGAGAAGTCACTTTCTAAGCTTATGAGAGTGAGAAGTCACTTTCTAAGCTTATGAGGGTGAGAAGTCACTTTCTAAGCTTATGAGAATAAGAAATTGTTTTCTAAGCTTGTGAGAATGGGCAATCATTCTCTAAGTTTATTTATGAGAATGAGAAATTATTTATATTATAAGAATGGATTTTAGACACTTGTAGAAAACCTGGTTTTTGGATGAGAGGGCTATAACCAAGTAGTGTGGATACATGTTTTTATGAAGAAAGGTTTTCACCTGTTTCCGTATCGATGTATCTTCCCTGCGCTTTTTGACCTGAAACTAAACATAAATTTTATTTAAAAACTTAAAAGCGCTGACCTGTTGCTCGAAACATTCCTTAATAGTCTTGCTTCTTTTTGTCCCTTGTGTCAGCTCATTCTCTCGAGAACTTCTCTCCATAAACCAGTCGATCACTTGTGCTTCACTAAGATTAGTTAGTTCGCACAACTTCTTGCGCTTTTGAGCAGTAATCAGTGGTGTGTTTTCAAAGTTAGCTTCCAAAATTTTGCCGACAGTGGGAGGAATACGCACTCTCTGTCTATTCGATGTGGTTTGAATATGACTGGAGCCTGAGGCATCTTGGTAGGAACGAGAGTTTTCCTCCTCCTCATCATACAAATAATCTGCTGCTGAGACATTCCGACGTAACTGAGACGCCTTAATTAAAATAGAGGTTGTCAACTCTTTTGTAAAAACCTAGATGAAGCTTACATCAATGTCATAGCTGGTGACAGTTTGAGCCTCTTCCATTTGCTCTTGGTAGGCGTCAAAGTCCTCGCGAAGCAATTTGTTTGCTTCTTCCATTTCTTTGAACTTTTTCTTGTATTTCTCCTTGGTTCGCGTCAAATCAGCTATGCTGGCCTTTAGCTCTTTGATAGTTCTGTGACATTCATCAAGTTCTTCCCCATCAAGCTTTCTTCTTTTGGCACAAAGCTTGTTTCTGCAGCGAGTGGCTTCAAAGTGTTGTTGCTTAAAAGTGTTGTTTCGGAACTAGTTTTAAATAGATTCAAGTATAAATTCAAGTGTGTTAAGCAAAAGAAAAGATTAACAAAGTTAAAGATTAACGCCAATCAAAAATCAAGAAGCAACACAAAATGAGCTAATAACTAATTTTTCGAATTTTGCTTTTTCTTTTTGCTTTTTTATGGTCAGGTTTGTCCTGACTCCAGAGAAAACGCAAGAGAAAAATCAAGGAGATTCAACGGGTTTTGAAGGTCTTTTGTTTGCCTCGTAAAACCACAAAAAGCACATAAAAGTCTCTTACACTGATTAAAGGTCCTGGAGAAGGTATTTCTTCAAGTAGTTCAATATCACTTTCCATTTGTAACGTGAAAGATATGACTCACAGAATATTAATTTGTGGAAATGTAGCAATTGATTTAGTATAACAATTAAAATTAATTAAAATAACTCGATTACCATTGTCGCTCAAAGCCATTTCAAAGCGCGCCTAGTAAGTGTCAATCAATTCGGGTCTGGGAACACATAAGTGAGTTTTCCATTCGGCAATTTATTTCTTTTGATTTTGATAAAGGAAACACGTATCTTCCTTTGCTATTTTGCATATTAAATAGCATATAAAAAATAACATAAATTTCTTTGTGAATACTACTCATCCTGATTTATTTGGGTTGCATTAAAAAACCCCTAGAAATTTAATTAAGGCTTAGGGTAGGCCAGCGTAGGTTTGCTGAGACTCAGCGTACATCTTGTTTCACCTAGATTTACTGGCTCGCGGCTAACCTACGCTGGTCTACCTGAAGCCTAAGGCTCAGCTGTATGCCAAATGTAGTACCTGGCGTTGTTTACCTTTGTCCGCCACGGCAAAATATAGAAATTCTCGACTACCCAAAAACCGATCTGCACTGACAAAAAGGCGTGGAAAAATAGTTCTTCTATTGTTTTTAGCTAAGAAGCTAAAACAACGAGGAGGGAGGATCATAAAAAGTTTTTATTGCAACTTAATTTCTATCATCTATTAACTTCTATTATCTAATAGTATTAAATTCCATTTTCCCTATGTGATTGATCTCCCGTTTTAACAAGTCCTGCATGCTTTGCCAGAGAAGTAAACAATGAATTGGGATCAGCAAGAAGATTATTCGGAGAATCATATTCAACCACTTTTCCAGAGTCTATAACCAGTATTTTGTCGTAGTCTAGAACTGTGTTCAGCCTGTGAGCAATGGTTAGTATGGTGCAGCTGTTGAAATTCTCTCTGATGGATAGTTGGAGGAGTCGGTCGGTTTCCGGATCAATAGCTGCAGTTGCCTCGTCCAATACCAACACTCTGGTTGTGCGCACTCGAAGCAATGCTCTGGCTAAGCATACCAACTGCCGCTGACCAACGCTATAAAAATTATTCTCAATAGGCGTAAGGGCTATCTTTACTGTTTTTAACATCTCAATAAACCACCTCAAGTTGTTGCCGCTTTCAGAAATCTCGTAGAGAAGCTGATTCTCAAAACCCAATACAAACTCCTTCAAATAAGCCTTTTCGATGGCAGCCCAAACCATGTCATCAGTGAACTCAGAAAAAGGATCCAAATTAGATCGGAGAGTTCCACAAAACAGAACTGGATCCTGCAACAAAATTCGACCAAATATTTTTTCATTTCTTTTGGACAAACCTGTGGGATGATAGTAAGAGCTTGGCGAAGGTCGTGAAGTCCAATACTAGTTATATCAACATCATCTATTCGGATGGTTCCGGAAGCAGGCTCCACGATCCGAAACAATGCTAGCGTAAGGGAGGTCTTTCCTAAAAATAAAAGCTGTCTTTTCTTCATACTACTGTGATCCTACCTGCTCCAGTCCTCCCCACAATACCCACTTTGTAGCCTCCTTTGACTTCAAAATCGAGATTTTTCAACACTAGATCAGAGTCTGGCCTGTAACGAAAGCAAAACTCTTGAAACACGATCCTTCCTTTGGAGGGCCAGACTTGTGAGATTGTTTTCGCAGGCTTGTGCCATTCTGCCTCCGGCTTGTTGTTGATGTACTCACTGACTCTTTCAATACCTACAGCTTGCACCTCCACTTCTCTCCAGTTGCGTGCAATTTCGCCAAGAAATCCACTGAACTAAAACTTTTAATTGCTAGTTTTTTTTCGGCTAAACGGTCTTATATGTCGTGTTCCCAAAATTGCCGGAAAGCATAATTTAAATACGGTTGGGTTAGAATTTTGGTAGGGTTGAAGCTCTAAAGACAAAAAAATTGCTTTTGGGAGGTTTCGGGAACACGAAATGAAATCAAGAACCTTACCGTAACTCCACTATTAATGACTAGAGCCAGGGCACCCAAGGAAAGCAATTGAGCGTTGCCCAGAAGAATAGCTGTTAAAATGAAAACGAATACGGCCAGATCTGTGAGCATGTCCATCCTCACTTGAATCCACCTTAATAAACAATGACCTTTTTGGTGTATAGCAAATCAATACAACCTGTTTGAAATGACCTCTACCAGCACGCTCTCAGAAGCGTAATCTGCTATTTTGCAAGCTCGCTCTCCAAAGTTTGTAACCACACCATAGATTCGAATAGAGTCAGCACCTAAATAAGCGTCTTGAACAAAGGAGCACATGGTGGACCAGGATTTGGAGGATAAGCGGCGAAATTGAACAGATGAGCGGTTGTAAAATTGCTAAACAAACACTTTTACTTGGATTTTAGCGCTTTTGAGTTTTTTTGGCGCTTTTTTGATTTACAGGTACAAAGCTTGCCTTTTTAATAGCAAAACCTACCATCAAGAAGAAGAAGACTACAAGCAATGGCACCACAACCACAATCAGAGCCGGAATCACAATGACAATAGCAATCAAGCTGTTGAAAGCAGAGGCAAATAGCACAAAGGTGTAACTGACGCTCCAGGGAACGCCTTCATCTATCCTGTCAATGTCATTGCTCAGTCGATTGATAATTCTGCCCAGTGGAGTTCTATCAAAAAAGGCCATGGGTGAGCGGAAAAGGGAGTGAAGAAGATTTTCATGGAATTTAATGCTAGCCTGATAAGCTCCTTTGGCCAAGAAAATTGCAGACAAACCAACAAAGCAGCCTTAAAATGGGGTGAAAATGCCTTGACAGTTGGTCTAAGATGCAATAAGACTTACAGTCTCCAAATCCAAACAGCCCATAAATTGCCAAATTCCATGTGGGGTTAAGATGATGAGAAGTGCCATTTGCCGTCCGCTGGCTCTCAGACGACCATTTAGCTAGCCAAACATTAGACATGGCTTCAAACAAACTGCTTCCAACCATTGTAATCAAAAAGCCAATAGCCATCCATACTCCAAATGCTCTAGCATAGTCCAGGTACACTTTCCGAGAGACCTAAAGCACCTTGAGAGCAGATAAAAATGTGCTGAACAGTCTGCTTACAACTCCGATGGCCAATTCTTCATCTTCAATAAGACGACCTGTATTCATCGTCTCATTGATGAAACTGATGGGCACACTAGAAGTGGAGTTTGGCACGGATAAAGGATAGACATTGTTGTCAGATGTGTAGGAATCTCTGTGAGATGCTCTAGAAATTTGCCTTCTAGTGGGGTTGGATGGATGTGGCAGGCTGGAACCCTTGTTGGAAGAGTGGGAGTCAACCGATGAAGACAGATTCTCAGAAAATCTTTGCATATCGTCATTTGCTGGACTTTGGGCCAACTCGTGAATAATACCGTCTAATGAAGCATCATTATCAAGTTCTAAACAATTATTCAAACCTACAAAATTGGTTCTTCAAAACTTTTACCTCCATTCAGAAGGCGAGATTTTTGCCTCTCTACCTGCTTCTCCATATATTCCCTCATGAGATCTGCAAATGGACCCTCGGTTTTCTGGATCAACTGAGCATGAGTGCCAATCTCATCAATTTTTCCTTCTGAAATGAATTTTCGGCCTTACTAGGACATACCCCCACATCCAAAAAAAAACCAATTTCTCCGAAAGTGTTTAAAAACTATTGTTAAGTATATTTTATGTCAAAAAAGAAACGAAAAGACTATTTTAAAGGGTTTGAGGGCTGTATTGGGAGAGGAAGGGAAAAGAATACGGCCACTTTGTAAAAAGGCTCCTCAACCATGTTTTATCAGAGAATGCATCTAGAGGCACTTTTTGCTCTGGTCCTGTAAGGGAAAACGGTGAATGGTCTTTTAAATTAGGGGCCTCTTTTTATTCCCTTTCCCTTCCAATTCAGCCCTTATTCCCCTCTAAATTACTCCTCTTTGAAACGAGATTATTACTTAGAAATGCTTCTTGAGTACTTTTGGAAAACTGGATTTTTTTTTTGGGGGGGGGGGAGGTATATCCTAACAGCGTTGAATTTTCAATAATGTAACAGGTGCCAAATTTAAAAGCATTACCATGCATAACCACGATTCTGTCACAATGTTTAAGAAAAGCCAGTGAATTTAGAGCAAATAATCTGGTTGTGTTTTTGAGAATGCCCCTTGGTCCAATGACTTGGTCAAAAATATGTGCTGCAACATGACTATCTACCGCCGAAAGAGTGTCGTCAAGGACGTAGAGGTCTGCTTGTTGGTATACAGCTCTAGCTAAGGAAACTCGCGCCTTCTGACCGCCAGACAAGTTGATGCCCTTAAAACTAGGTGTATATTGCTTATTTTTGCCCAGTCTTGGTTCTAACTAGGGTTGTGGTATACGCGGGATTTCCGGGTTGAAAAGAAAAGAATCAGGTTTTGGTTCCAATTACCTACCTGAAACAACAACCCTAGTCTTTACCAACCTTTTCTCCAATTTCTGTCAAATCACCAGCGGCAAACAGTTTGATGTCTTCCTCGAGAGCACAAGCTTCTATAGTTTTTCGGTAGCGCAACTCTTCAAAATTCTTTTCGAACAGAATATTCGCTCTTAAAGTCTTATTCTGTATCCATGGTTGTTGCGGCACATATCCGATAGAGTTGGCGTAAACCACACATCTACCACCATCTTCTATCCTATCCATTTCTCCTTCAAAGAGTGTTTTATATTGAGATTATTATAGTGAGACCACTCCATAACGATCACCCTGGCGACCCGCCTAAGGTGATCAATATAGGAAGGTTTCTTTGAATTAATTAATTGTTTACCCAGTATAGCCGATAGGAGGGACGATTTTCCACTTCCCACTTTTCCAACTATGCCAATCTTGAAGTTAATAATGGTTTATTTTTGATGGAACACTTAAATATCACTACCAATTCTCCTCTGTTGACACTCAACTCGATGTTTTCAATATGTTTATTGAAGTTTTTAGTTTTTACATCTTCCCATGTGAAAGAGCATTTAGAAAGGATTACTAAAATGAGGAATAATTATGCGCCGTTTTTCCAATTGCCTTTTTCATAGCTTTTTTTTTGAGTCATATAGACGTATTACCTACCAACGGAAAGATCTCTTCTTTCTCTTTCCAATTAGTGGTTAACTGTTTTTTTGTGATGGAAGGAGATGGTGTTTCGACTACAAATGAGGGGTTTGAAAGTGATAGATCTACTGATAATTCAGCAATCGTTAATCATCAAATCAAAGAAGAGATCTTTCCATTGTTAGGTCATACGCTTATATGAGTGATGAAATCATACTAAAAAAGTAATCGAATAAGTTACCAGCATATTTTTGTGAGCAATCATCGCCAGTCTGACGACAAATATGACTAGGCTTTTGTTCCTCCTCATTCAACAACTTTAGAATCCTCCTGCCACTCACAAACGCTTTAATGCAGTTAGTCATTAGTTGAGGGATTTGGTAGATGGCGAAACGCAGCATTATAAAGAACATCAGCGAAACAAAAGCTACTTCAGGTCTCAAAACATTCCCCTGGATGACTGTATAGCCGAAAAATGAGACAAAAGTGGCCTAAAGAAAGTTTTATGAAGATACTTCAATCATTCTCCCTACCATCACAGGTCCGAACTGAAAAGAGAGATTAATGAGCCCGTCCAGGATGAATATGACTCTGAGAGTGTTTGTCTCTTTTCTCCTCAGTTCTGCCACCATCTTCTGCATGGACACCTCCCAAGCATACAACTTCAACACTTTAATTCCACTCAAAATGTCGTTGATTAGTTTCAGGCGAGCATCTTTATACTTCATTTGGATTTGCTAAACAATTATTATTCTTAAAAGTCTCTTTGGGACATAAAAGAGTAGGCGTTATTCCACAATAAGAAGTTTTTTGGTCTTAATCTCCCTTGTTGCTTTAGCTTTTTCTAAGGTTTTTTGGGAAGTCGATAATCTCCATATCTCCCCTACCATTGTGGAATAGGGCCAAAAAGTATGTAAACCTCAAAATGAGCCATCTTTTTCGAAATGTAGAAGTTGATTGGCATAATTAATAAAAGCACTGCAATTCCATAGCAAGTGTTCCAGCCGATCATGTAAAACAGTCCCAACAGGCCGATTATCATCTTAATTTAAAAAAACATATAAAAGCTTGCGTAAATCGTCTGCAATCTACCATCAGCGGACAGTAGATGAAGTCACGCAACTGGAACCAGCACAGTCTGATCCTCTGTACATCTGTAGTCGCTAAGTTGACAATTTCACCAGCAGAATAGCGAGATTTAGCTGTTGGAGACAATTTCAGCATCTTAAAATAGCTTTTGTTTATTGCTACAAGATTAACAGAAAAAAAGATGCCTTGTTGAAGATGGCGATGATCAAGATCAGTCGAACATTTAGATAGGAGGTAAATGATACTACATCTCTTTTGGCATACAGAGTTTTGTTGAAAAAGTCGACGGCAAAGAGGCAGCAGAGTGCCGAGATGGAACACCACAATGGATAGTTGTTCTCCACCGACACCACTATCATGCTAAAATTGGAGAGAATTTCACAACAAAATTTCCAAAAAACAAAACATACGTCAAAAAGATTGAGAGAGCGAAACGAAAGAGGACCAGAAAGGGCACAATAAGGCAGGAGACAAGCAACGGTTTCCAGGTGCTCAACAAAATTCTCCAGAAAAAGAGCATCATGCTGTTGGAGTGTGGACTCCTGCCTTCACCTGTGGCCACAAAGCTGTCTCGTAGAAATTCGGCTTGATTCCTTCAACATTTTATTAAAATTACTCTCTGGATACCCTGTGTATAAGGACAAAAACAATTTGGTTGGTTTACGAATAGATTAAGAAAAAATAACACTCTGAATAACACTCTATGTAAGGACAACCTTTTGGAGCAACTTATTATTGTCTACTCACTCTTTTTCTAGCGCCCAAAGCTCATCGAAATCCACAGTTGCTTTCAGACCTTTCCAAATCATTTCTGAGGCATAACAATAAAGCAAGGACGAGATCGAAGAAGAACTCCATTCCGGATAGGGTGGCTTAAAAATAAGGCAAATAAAATAAATTATTCCAAGCCTGAATATACTTTTGGGCCTAGTATTTCATATGTGGCGGATCGCCTGTCCGCTCTGCACAATAACACAAACATTAGAGAGGAGCAAATGAGGTAGCCGATAAAAATCAGATTAGTCTCATCAAAAAAGTTGCCATCAGGCTAAAGTAGGTGATTTGTTTATAGACTTGAAAAGACTTTCACCTTGTTAAAAAGGTTGTGAAACACAATCACTCCTTGAGGCAACAAAGCCAGTAGTTTCAGACACCATGACATGTGTAGAAGGCCATTGCTAGAATAAAACAAATTGAGTAGTTAAATAGAAAATGTTGAAAACCTGATAACACCCGCTTTAATGCACAGACAATAGCTAATCAATGAACATATCTGCAAAATAGTTTGCTGATTGAATAAGTATAAATTGTTAATTGCTAGCTTTGTTCCCTTCACAACACCTCTGTCTCATAAGACTGAGTCTATTTTATAAATTAGTGGACCAATTTTGATATAGACATCCCACTTAATTTTGATATACAAAAATTTGATATACATAAAAAAAAATTACTGCAAAGAAAATGTTGAGAATGGCATTCACTTTAACTTCTTTGTAATAGTCCATTGCCTGCTCATCTATTCGCAAAAATGCAGACACAATGTGGAATACAGAGATCAAGCAGTGGAAGATAGATATTCCCTAAATATTTTGTCTATTCAAAACTGTTTTTGTATGAAGTAGTCAAAGAAAAGTTACAAGTTTAACAAAAACCAGTGCAGTGAGAGCCAATACAGATGCTTGATTGGCATAAATGCTGTAGTATATGAAAAGAAAAATGCAACAAACAGGAGCGAATATTGCGGCAGGGACAAAGGGCACCACCACTTGTTGAAAACAGGGCGAAATGGCACTATATATGGATGTATTTTGGTGGATGGGCATCTAAATGCTTTTCTATGCTGTTTTTATGCTCCACTATTTGAGTCTTACTGTCACTGGGCTTGAGCAGAATAAGTTCTGGTCATTTGAACCCATCAATAAACTAGTACCAGCCTCCAATGAATACATCTTGGAAAATTTGATCTTTTTATCTGAAAACAATAAACAAGTTTTGGTCGGTTATAACCCCATATTTGAGGAGAATTTTAGCTTCAGCTATGATTAAATATTTGCAAACAGTGTTTATAAACTACCCTTGATATATCGGCAGTAGCTGTTGTAGTAACAATAATTGCACCGAGATCAAAAAGAAAATAAATAAAAATAACAGAGAAAATTGACCACCTCCTATTGAGAAACGTGACGAAAACAACTTCCTTGTGGTTATTTTTCTCACTAAATTAATAAAGTGCTGCTGATTGAAAAATCTTTGCAGCTCGGTTTTAGAGCGAATAAAATAACTGCAGGAAAAAATGGATATGGAGCAGTTACTACTGCTACATTTTTTGTTCAGCCAATCAGATCGGTCTGAAATATACTGTAGTATCAAGTTGGTAGCGTCAAGCTGCAAAATTAAGCAAAAAAAAATATGAAAAAGCTCTGGCATGCATGCTATTTTTATGCATCTAAAGCTTCTTCTAGAGTGATTTGTCTCTCAGGTATGGGTGTTTGCGCATCCCAAGCCTAGACGGTCTAATCAAAATATTGAATAAATAATCTTGTTTTTGTTTTTCAATAGGTAAAAGGCAATAACAAAAATGAAGAAGATAGCAAAGGTAAACAACAACTGCAAAAGTGCTATAAATTTAAAAAAAAACACATGTCCGACTACGATAGATAGGTTGATTGCTAGAAAGAGAAAAGCGCTAATGTAATTAGTAGCAGCAATAGTATTAGTACTAGTCTTTTTTCAATCGTTAAAATTGCCTTTTATATACTTTTGGTAAAGCTTGGCTTTCTCTGTGTTTGTGTCTAGACAAAAAAAATCAAACAGCCCAAATGATTCACCCTTACACTCAAATGTGTGCTTCATGTGAATATTTAGCAAAAAAAAACAAGACGGCTATAAAAAGTAGATTATATGAGTAGAACAATTGTATAATAAAAAATATATAGAATGGCCGCATTATTTATAATTATACGGACAAAAAAATTGGAGGGCCAGATGTTGTGTATCACTTATGGACACATGTTTCTCAATTGTACAAATGTGCAGATGATGTTTAAAAAAGAACAAAACGTTAATAAATGCAAAAATTTGCTATTTTGGTAACAATTTAATTCAAAAGTCGAATTGTTATAGACTGGAGGAGGGGGGCGCATATTTTACGCCAAACCAGCTGCACAAAAACATAAGAGAAATAATGATGAACAGCAACACGAAAGTGGACTAAGTAAAAAGCAAAAAATATAACAATGCCAAGAAAAATTAAAGTCGACGACAAAATATTGTCTTTTTAGAATGGTATAAAAATTTAAGGATAACAGTTTGTATCAAGGCAATAAAGCTTATCAAGAACCCAAAATGTATATAAAAAGGCCAAATTCGTCTTCTACGAGGCCAATTTGCCGTATTTTGTAAAGAAATATATAGAAAAAGACCAAAAATAAGCTTTTTGGTTTATTGAAGTTAATTTTACCCCGATTGGTTAGGCTTTGCCCTATTACACATCTTTTCAGAAGCTTGATCCAAGGCTATTTTAAATTCACTCTTTAAAGCATTCTTCAGCCAGACTTTGTGTGCCTATAGGCTTTATTAGTTTGGGGCACAATTTCCATGCCACATCATTTGGAACATCGTTTCGTTTACACCTCCATATAGGTTAGTAAAATTTCAAAAATTTAACTTTAACATTTTTATTTTTAAAATTTCAGGTTTATTAGTAAAGAAAAAAACTAAACTGATAAAAAAAAATTGAGAAAAAGCCATCGAGAGGACTAAAATAACCCTACAAATTTTACAAAAAGCAATAAAAAACTATAGAAAAAATAATAACTAAAACCAACTCAGCCATTTGATAGCCTAAACAGCTATTTGTCTCTGAGCAGGCAAGAAGATGAAGCAAAAACACTACGCCAAGCTTAAAAATATAAAATGGCATTTAAAAAAATATATATTGTAAATATTGCGCAGTCGACAACTCAGACTGTTGTATAACATTTAAGCAAAGCTTAAAATGCGATGCTGGAGCTAACATGGCCAATTCCTGTACTGATTCTTGTTTTGGTGATTCTCACAACACTCCTTACCATTCAAATGAAACCGTGGAAGAGTGAGCCGGCAATACCATTTATTTGCTCCACTTCCCACTACCAGCAACCACCTAAAGAGTCTAGATCCTGTTTTAGAGAGTTCTCGCCGTTTCCTTGCTTTGAAACCTGGCTAGAGAAGCTATCCCTCACTTCAAACTCAAAAAGTAGTCAGAACATACAGCAAATAAATTATTGGATTGAGTAATAATTATGGGTCGTCTGATCAATTGCCTTGTTCATAGCTGTTTTCATCACTCATGTAAGAGCTGAAAGAAAAGGAAGAAGAGATATATTCATTGGTAGGTCATACGTGCCCTGTATGAGTCATGAAAACAGCTATGAAAAAGGCAATTGAAAAAACACTAAATAATTATCACTCAACCCAATATTTCTTTAAACAAGGAATTTTAGCACCATCTCGCCGTGCTTTTGAGAATGCAAAGGACTTCCTAGGTTTTTAAAAGAATAAATAAATTCTTGATTTAACATGAAAATAATTTAGAATTGCCTAAAAACGCTCATGTATTGATTGAAGAGATTTGGAATGATAGTGAAGAAGATTTCCCGTTGGAAGAGATGTGCGTAGACAAGTTTGGCATCACTTTATCTAGACGAGACTTGCTGAAGCTCAAGCCGATGGAGTGGCTAAACGATGAAATTATTAACTATTTTATGCAGCTAGTTGTGCAACGCTCTACTCATGATCCTAAACTGCCAAAGGTTGTTGGCTTTCAATGTCTTATTTAAACCACATATTTCAGGTGTTCGCGTTCAATTCGTTCTTCTTCACTTCGCTCAGAAATAAAGGATTTTCTGCGTTGAGAAGATGGACTAAGAAAATCAACTTGTTTTCTTTTGACATCATCCTTATACCCATACATGACAACGCCCATTGGAGTTTAGCGGTTGGCTAATTTTAAGCAATACCTTAAAAATTGGATTAAAGGCGATAAAACCTTTGGTCTTGGCACCGTATTTTATTTAACAGAATCTCCCGGGCTTCTGATATTTAATTACTTTATCCACTTTTTTTTATTTTTGGTGCACACAAAATAACACAATAGCTCTCAGTCGATTCTTGATATACCGTATAACCTCTATTATTAACCCCCCCCCCTCTCGTCACAATCCCGCAAAGTTGAGGGGTATATACAAGGCTCTCTAATAGTCATTTTAACTACTAGCCGACCAAATGAGCCAAGAAAAACAAAATGGGCCACAAGATAACAAAAATTAAAGCTTGATATTGTCAACCTCTTACAAAAATGTTAAGGTTATTGACATTCAAAAACAAATGATAAACTATTACGACTCCATGCTGGCCACCCGAAGTGACTACATTAAAATCCTTAAGTATGCTAAAGTCTAACAACAAATTTATACCAAAAAATTGCTTAGAGAGTACATCGTATCGGAATATCTAGACAAGACAAAGTCCGAGTTGCCGCTGGAAAAATGGAGCTTCAACATTGAGAAAGTAAGTTGCAGCAAGCCATATAAATAATTGTTGCAATTATTACAGAATATTCCAGTCCAATTGAACGGGAATGACTGTGGCGTGTTTGTTTGTCGTTTTGCAGAATACATTTCACGCAGAAAAGAAATCAATTTTGACCAGATACATATGAGGTACTTTAGAAGAAGAATGGTTTATGAGATTTGTACGGGTAATTTGTTGTAAGAATTTGTTTGCATATATGGTATTGTTAAGTTGTTTGGAACGTATTTTTTTTTCGGCCACGGACAAAATAACGCCGCGGCCGAAACATCGCCGCGCCAAAACATCGCCGCGGATAAAACATCGCCGGGACAAAACATCGCCGGCCATAACATCGCCGGACATAACATCGCCGGGACAAAACATCGCTAAATGTCTTTAAAGTATTGTGTATTGGGGAATCAACAAAAAGGTTTTTTGAGTCCACTTTTTTTATTTTACAGACAATAACCTGCAAAAAGACTAAGAATAGATGCAGTCAGTAAAAATAACATGAATAATATAACAATAATAATAATATCAACAAAATATTTCCAAAAGAGAAAAGCCTTCTCTAACCATTGCTGTTT
>BBSZ01011775.1:0-10661 GCA_000981365.1 Subanguina moxae | reverse complement strand
GGCATGCATGCTATTTTCATGCATCCAGAGCTTGTTCTCGAGTGATTTATGTCTTAGGTATGTTATCTGTGAGCAATACTCTTGATCAGAGAATGCATTCCTGTTCAATTTGTTTGACAGAAACCACAAGCTTACTTCTAGTCACTGCTCTTTCAACAGCGTCTTCATCAGTGCCACCAGAGTCCATAGACATCTGCTTGTTGTCCATTGTTTTCACTGCTGAACTCCTGTCCATGGACTGGGAATTGTCAACAACCCTTTTCTCTATCTTATTTTTTATAAGGATTTTTCTTTTGAGCACATACGGAGAGGGTAGGTTGATTCCGGCTTTGATCTAAAATTAACTGGCTTTATAAAAAATTCCACGTAACCCATTCTAGGATAGGGCCAAAAATTGAATAAAATCTTCTTTTACCGGATAATCATCCAAAGTCTCTTTTAGTAACAAATCGCCCAAGATGTCTTTGCAATATTGTGCCATTTTTATCTGTTGTTTCTGGCTGCAGTGGTTTTCAAAAGACAAAATAACTGGGTATTCGGAGGTAACAAAGGCAGTTTCAGCAATGGCTTGAATAACATCCTAAATTCTCGCTGTTTTTGGGTCAGAAAATGTCCAATTTATGAGAATACTTTGAAGAGAATAGTGGTGCAAAAGCAAATATGAGTGGGTCCATGAGTAATTAAAGGCTCGTTGTTGGCTCCATCCCAACAGTCGAGCTCTACCGAGCGGCAGCCAGTCAGCAGGGCGTATCTGTACATAGACACTGAAGAGCGAGATTTCATTTGTCTTCCTTAAATTATCAATTGTCCAATTTTAGAATATTGTTCTAAGTAAGATGCACCTTTGAGGTAAGTGTTGTGAGACGAGTTGATAAAGTAATGAGACAAAGGCTTCTTCATTGAGTCTTCATCCAACTGAAAGGCACTTGATCTGACCGCTAGGTTGTGTTCACTGAGAAGGAACCTCAGAAACCCATCATCGGTCAGCTTGTTACAAGCTGAATCAGATTTCATTAAAACACACGCATTTACACAGCCAATACGTTAATGCGGGCACAAAAAACAGCAACCATCCCAGTGTTTTTGAAAGATACACCTACAGTCTAGGTTTTTGCGTACTTCATACCTACACTATACTGTGACAACCAAACCAAGTGGATATCCGATGAGGGGAGGGGGCAACAAACAGCAAAAGTGCTTTAGTGTTTTAAGCTAATAGTGAATTAGCGAATTCCTTACACTAATAAGCTTACGCTGATTCAATCTGTTCTCCGCCGATCCAGTTTGACAGGCGGCAACTATTCTGCCTACTGCTTCTTCACTCAAGGGTGGATAGAGTACTTCATTTAGTCTCTTGTCTCTGTGTTCATAGTTCAAATAGTTGCGGAATTCGGGTATGGCCACCACGGAATTGGAGGTGGAAAACCTGGAGAAAAATATGTTTTACCAAAAACTTTCAAATGTCCTTACTTTTTAATAAAGATGTCTTCCACTTCAAGCCTACCCGTAACAGCTTTGTAAAGTTTGTAAAGGAATGTGGAATCACTGAGCAATTTTGGCGTAGACTTCTTCTGAAAAACCGCTCGATATATGTATATTCCAATTTTCCGGTAGGAGGAGCAGTCTCGCAGTTTCGCGCTACTTCAGTGTCTTCCGACTTTTCCAGTAAGAAAAAAAAAACAAAAAGGAGTAATACGTATTGAACACCCGCTCCCCAGTACTTGGGCTTTCCAGGTACATTGACCATATAAGAAGCATTTTTCCACCATTTTTAAGGGGATGAATAGCTGTACAGGAAGGGGATGGGAAAAGAATAGGATTACTTTGAAGAAATCGCTATCCAACCACATATTATGATACGCATTCATGTCCTTCTATAAAAAAAATATGATGGGTTTTACAATTACCTTATCTTTGAGTATTGGCAAGTTTCTGAGAATAACTTTTTCTAGCATTTTTCTCTCATCTCTCTGTTTAAAAGAAGGAAGAATGGCATCCAAAATGCTGAAGTTAGCTTAATTAAACATTGGAATAGTTCACAGAATCACTAAACTGTTCCACAGACAAATGGGCATTTATTGGAAGAGAGCATTTCAGCCTTGCGAAATGTCTCCGCCAGTAGTAGAAAACTTCCTGCACTTTTCTGTAGTATTTGACTGAAAAATTGCGTAGTCCTTGACACCACACTCTTGCCTCCTCAGTGGACTTTGCGAGGAACACAAATGTATGAGGGTTGACAAAGTCTTGGCCATGCACCACAGTCACTATACAGTCTGCTAGTACACAAGAAGCAGTGGCAAATGTTGCGGCAAAGATTCTCTGGATTTGAGAGTCATTCTGAAAACCTACCTAAGCCTATTGCGAGAAAAAAGCTTTGCCCTACTTTTTGTTTGGACGAGTCATTGTGATTGCCAATAAAGACATCGATGATTTCGTCCATGAAAATAGATTCCACTTGAGGTGTCTAAACAACTTAGTTATAAAATCTTTGGTTTGTGAAACTAAAGAAGGTAGTAGATATAGGTATGATGGACATTTTTGATCAAATCCCTCACTCCGGCATTTTTATAGAGTTTTATGGAGTCGTAACTAAGTAATCAGTAATAAAAATTACTTAGGAGGCTGGACAAACATTTACCGGTTTGCGTTTAGCGTCCAGATCGGCTGCCCCTCCCCCTAATTTGCATACAGCGAAAGTAGTGGAGATTTTTAGACAACACAAATTAGTAATTATAACATTGAGGCTTTTATTTAGCAAGATTTACTCACTTTATCGCAGGTTCTGGAGAAGAAAACCAACTCATCCTCGTCTATACATAGGTCGACTATGTGGCCAGAGGGCTGATCAGACAACTAAACAATTCTAATCCAAATGTTGCCTCAAACAGCAAAGAAGCCATACATTATCAAACTTGAAAACACGAATTGGAGGTGGAGGGCCTGCAAACGGTTCTTCAACCAGGGGAAACGGCCTTACTCCCACCATAGACGGCCTGCCGTCACCTCCATTTGTGACCGAAGCATCTCCATTGGTGGATGAAGAAGCAGGACTCTCATCTGGGATCACCACTATTTGTCTCCTGCCTATTTGAGACAGTTTCTCTGCCGCAGCCGCTCGTCTGGATGCTAAATCTCAAAAATAAACTAAAAAGATGTTATATAAAAAACTAACTGCTGGTTGAAGCTATAGACACATTGTTGTCTTCCACTGTTTCAGTCGGCGTCATCGACCTTTCCTTCAAATACCCCTGAACAGTGGTTTTGTAGAAACCCATGGGGTGGCGGGTAGGCGATTTTTGTTGCTGACGGCGGTAATGCCCATTGTATCCGCCTCCATTAAGTGAGGGACTCGCATCTTGTTGGGAGTAGCCGTCCACCGACATATCACCATTGAAACAACACTAAAATTAAATTTTGACTAGATTTTTAATAACATCAAAAAAAATTCCGGTTATATCCGTCCATTTCTGAACACATTTTGACTACTGAGAGGGCTCAGAGTACACAGAGTAAACACAGAGTAAATCAGAGTAAACAAAGGCAGCATGGCAGTCTAAAACGCTGCAAACTTTTTCGGTTCTAGTTTGGTGCGATCTGGGACTACAGTCAATGTTTGTAACAATAAATAAAAGTAATAAGCAATGTTGGCGAAATGAAATCGATTTTATTGAAAAGAAGTGTTTACTCTCCGTTTAAAATTAGAGACCATATCTGCATATTTATACAGACTTGCATAAAATTCTTTTTTATACCCAAAAAGCATGTTGGCGAATGCATTGAAATGCATGCACTGAAAAAATGGTGTTGGGGAATTTGATGGCATTTCGCCTTTCAGCATGTTAAATAAATGAATTTCATTTTATTTAGTTAAATGGAATGGAATCAATGTGAAATGAAGTACTTATTACAGTGATTATAGTGACAATCCATTATGGTGACACCCCTTACTACAGTGACACTCAGGGAATTAGAATTCCTCGGTCCCTCGGGCCATCGTTATGGCAAGGGTTGACTGTAATCATTGCCATTTCTAAACGATATTGAAAAAAAAATGAATAAAACTAGTGGCAAAACAGCGCTTGTTGATTAGATAGTGTCTATTCCTATTCTAGTAATCAACACCTATGCCAAACTACCAGAGTGAGTAACAACTGATAGACATTGGAAAACGAATTGAACAAAGAGTAGCAGCTGCCCAGCAAAGTAAAAAGTTTTATATGAAAGATAAAAGTCTCTCTCTAAAGCTGAAACAATCAAATTATTGGGGTGACAATAGACAAAAATACTCTGTAAAATCTTATTTCAATGGATTCATTTTAAAAGGGAATAAATAGCATTTAAGGCGTACAGACTGACACAACCCCAGCTACTTATTTGATTAAAAGTGGAAAGATGAAAAAATTGCATGCCATTTTGTAAAGCTCCACTCAGAGTTCGGCGAAAAATGGGTACTGTTGTATTATACCATTTCCCCTAAAGTACTTTGGTTTTCTAGGCATATTGACCATATAAGAAGCGTTTTTGACCATTTTTAAAGGGAAGAGGGCTGTGTAGGGAGAGGAAGGGACAAGTAAGGTGCCACGACTCTCCTGGACTATACCTACCCAAAAAAATGTAATTGTCACAAAATACGTGTATCATCCGCCCATAATTTTGTACCAATCTAGTACAAGTGCTCAAAAATATGTCAAAGTTTAACGCTATTAGCGCCAAAAATATACAGGTGCTACTAATTAATACGGACAACCTAATACACTTATGTATTAAGAGTGGGTTTGCTGACTTATAAACTTATGGTTTAGAAACCAATAACAACCTAATTAAAAAGTAGAAACCTAGAAAAAGTTCTATAATTACTTGATAATGACATCAGAAATGGTTAAAAGTCCAGCTCTTGACAACAGAATAATTATTTTAACTACAAATTAGATAAGTAGATTTAAGAGTGCAATGGACACAAACAGGGCACTTATCATCTGACAAAGTTTGTGTTTTCCTTTGCAACATAAAACAATTTTTATGCCCAATCGACAGGGGAATTAGCTCAAAAATATCCACTTCTTGTGTGTATAGACTTAGAAGCAGAAAAGACACAATGTACATGCTTTTCACTCTCCAAAGACCAATACTTTTGTGTGGATAAAAAGGCACGAGTTTATTAGAAAAGGTTAAAATAAGACCTATGAAAGATAACATGTGGATGGACAAAAGATGGGATCTAATTTTCTAGGTTAGCAATCAAATTTGTAAGCGTTATGTTAAATAAGTGAATTACACAAAAATGGCGCAGCTAAAGGACACGCCAATCTCGAAATTTTTTTATTCAAAAGAGTTTTTGGCGCTATTAGGATATAACGGCCGCCCCCCCCCCCAATAATAGCTACTAGGATATATCCCTTCTCCTAATAACAGCTACTAGGATATACCCTCCCCACAATAACAGCTACTAAGATATACCTCCCAACCCACCTTATAGATAAAAACGAAAGATGCATTTAACACAGTTAAAAAGTTTATTTCTAATGCTTGCCTTTGTTTCTGGGTGCTATCCACCTGACACTTTGCTTATTTAAAAATAAAGTCTACGACTGCTTAACTGCTCGAGCGAGAGTGCTAGGATATATGCAGGGCAATGCTTTTTGTGTCAAAGTAATTGAGGAAAAAAGAAGGAAGGACAAACAGTGAGTACTTTAAATAATTGGAAGGGCGATGTGTAATTATAATAACACTCGTTAAACACTTACATTTTGAGTAATCAAACAGACTTAAAAATTTATTTCCACACTACTAATTATAAATTTCGAAAAAAAAATTGCAACAGAAAAAATATGTAAAAAATAATAATTTCAGTAAATTAAAAAATAATGACATAAAAAATTTCCGCACTACTCGGTTTTACTCCCCTCCAATCCTGAGATCTACTCGGCTATACCCCCCTCATCAAGTTTTCCAAAAGTGTTTACTAACCGTTTTTATGTATGTTTTATGCCAAAAACACAAAAAGACTATTTTAAAGGGGTTGAAGGCTGTATTGGGAGGGCAAGGGACAATTAAGGCGCCACTTTGTAAAAGCTACTCAACCATATTTTATTGGGAACAGAGGCTGTAGTTTCTCTTACAGGGACCTACCGCATTAAAAAGCTTTGGTATGCATGCTTTTTTTTGCATCCAAAGCTATTCTTGAATGATTTATGTCTCAGGTATGCCTTTGTGCGCGTCTCAACTACAAGTTCCCGGGACCACCGTTAGTGGGTGTCAGGGGCTTGAGAGTTAGAGATGCGCGCACAGACTTACCTGCGAGATGAGTTCAAGCAATACTATAAGTGTTATTCCTTATCCTTCCTATTATTCTCTTTCCCTCCCAATACAGCACTTATTCCCCTCTCAGTCACCATTTTGACCTCTTTATGACGAACAATAACCGAGTGGCGTCAAAATTTTAGACATGACTTATTCTGAAAAAGTCAACGCATTTACTCGCCAAAACTGGGCATAAATTCAAAAATATGGGGGAGGTCTGGAATATGCCCAGCTTAAAAGCCGCTTACTTCTAATAAATCCAGAGATTTATTTTGAAAACAGGGACAATTTTTTTCCATTTTGGAAATTTGGTAATATAGGAGTAAGACTGCTTATCATAAATATTCTTGTTAGAATATAAAATAACTAATGCAAATAGCGAAAAAAATTAAGCGTGCAATAAAATAAGGCTCTCGTCCGCTTCAACAGCACAAATTCGGCAATAAAACTTTTTTATGGCACAATAAATACCAATTCCCACCAATTTTTGGTGTAAAGTAGTGTGTTAAAGTAGGGTTTGTAGCTTGCAAAAGCTTGTGACAAAGGAAAAGCCTTGTCTTTATTATTTTAAAAGATTATGCACTCCAAAAAGGCCTAGTGTAAGAGGCTTTTTGCAGATAAATTGAAAAGAGTCACCAGAGCAGAGTAAGTAAATTGGAAAACACGAAAATAACTGCAGATATTACACTTTTCAATCACACAAATGGTTACTTTATTTATTGTTCCTTATAAATACACGCTGGTACGGTCGTATGAGAAGCAAATTAGCAGAACTTTCAGCTGTGAATTGCTAATGCACTTTACTACCCGAAATTACGAATATGGAATATAAGGTTTTTAAAAAAACAAGCTACTTTTTCTTATCTATTTTTAGGCAAAAAGTTTGTTTGCTTGCTTAGAAAGTGCTTTAGCTTTGTTTCACAAGTCCTGCAGTTTTTGATGAATAATCCAATGCGCTTTATTGTTTTTTTTTATAAAAAACATCGGTACTTATGCAGTCCACCACCCACATTTTTTAATTTTTTCTAATGGCTCAAAAATTCTATAGTACTACTTCTAGTGTCATTTATTCTTCTCACCATCAGCTAAGTTTGACGTACCGCAATCACAGCTTCCTTTTGAATGAAGTATTTTCAGATTCGACAACCAATCGAGAAAAGGTAGCATCGTCATAATTCAGCAGTCGATCATATATGTCCTCCAAGTTGAAATTTCTCAAATCTTCCATATAGATAATTTTTGCCTAAAGCAAATTAGAATGACTCAAGAACAAATGGAAAATCGTTTCCAGCGCATAAAATGACACTAGAAGTAATACTTTAGAATTTTGATCCCTTAGAAAAAATTTAAAAATGAGGGAGGGGTAGACTGCATAAGTTCCAAAACATCACAACAACTAATCAACAAAACAATCTCTTTTGAATTCTACAACTTTCTCCCATTCTTCTTGTAGCGGTTGAATGCCCCTGACGTAGAATCCGGCTGGCTTCGGGACAAATTTCTTGTTTCAGCTTCAACTGCAGAGCACTTTGAACCATAAAGAAAAGGCAGCACGTGACCGATACAAATGTAAATAATCTAAAAATTATGTAGAAGTAACAAAATATATCAAAGAAAGAAAGCAAAAAAATAAACAATGGTGTAAATAAAATCTTTGAACAAAAGCCGCGGGACTTATGACACAACTAATATTATAAACGGCAAGAATTTCGGAGCAACACAAAATCTTTTCAAAAAGAGTTGTGCAGTGTAGAATCGATACCAATTAGGGAAAAAATAAAAATACTTTTCTAATTTAATTAAGAGAGACAAAAGTACATTTTTCACTTGCCAAAAAGTCATCAACAAATCGAATAAAAATATTTAAAAGTAAACGAATTTGCTGAAAAAGCAAATAAATCTTTTTAAAAAACCGAAATAAAGAAGCAAGGGCTTCTCATGTTTTTAGTTTAGAAATATACCCCTTTTTACCAAAAAGACAACAAAAAAATGGGCAACATAACATGTTTTCATTCAATCAACAGTTTTTTTGTCACTCCATTAATAATGGGCCAGCCTCAGTTTTTGAGACGCACTACTTCGTAGGCATCACGCGAAATGATTTCATTATGGCCTCTTTACTAGAGACAATTGCTACTACTCGGAGTTTTACCCAAATATTATTTTGATTGTAAGTAAATCTGAATTTTTCCACTTAGAAATTCATTTAAGCCTTATTTTTTTCACATTTTGTGATACTACCATGTGTCACAAAATTACGGAGCCTACTTTTCATGACGTTTTTCTCGGTTTATAAATAAAATTTTATCCTCTTTCAAATGGTATATAGCATAGTATATGGCAAATATGACAGAATTACAACCAGAGATTATCCGATTGTATGAAGAAAGAAGGAAGGTTATAGAAATAACGCGTTTATTGAATGTCTTACACCTAGTCGTCTCTAAAGCAATCAAGCGTTTCAAGGAAACTAGCAGCAACAATTACCGTGTAGGAAGAGGTCAAAAAATGTCAAATACTTCTGAGAATAGAAGAAAGATCAAAGGACGCCTGAAGAGAAGTCCAAGAAGCAAGAAAATTTTGGCCATAAAAATGGGCAAAGCAGTTGGGATTTCGAAAAGTGCTGTTCATCGAATTGTCAAAGACGAATTTTAAATGAAATCGAAGAAAGAAGGGGAAGCTCATCTGCTGACAAAGGTAAAAGCGAACAAACTAATGAGACAATCTGATATTTCATACTGGAAAAGTTGGGCAAAACAAGGTTCTGAAAAAAAAATTTTGAACAATAGACACAGACGCCATTTTGTTTCCAAATTTTTGATATTTTTGTATAAAAGCAGCCATTTTTAAAAGCATTTTTTGCAAGGGAGGGGTATAATCCAATAGAGTCCAGTATTTCTTGAAAAAGTTGTCAACGCTCTTTAGAAGCCAATGAAAACAGTACCACGTTAAAATATGATGATTAAAAAAATGTCTTAATGAAAAAAAGTATAAATAAATACAAATTAATAAGTACAAATGTAAAATGGCAATTGACTTCTTGCCAGCTCTAGAGCAAAAAAGGCTTCTATTATGCTATATAAGCTATATTCTTTCTCTTGAGCTTTTTGACCAGTAGGAATACTAATACAAATATACTTGTGACTCGCCTACTAGACCTGAATGGGAATTTGTGTTGCAGGAATAATTATTTATTTTCTTGCTGTATTAGCCTATCGGGCCGGCAGACAACCGAAAACAGACAATGGTGTCAAAGCCAATAAACAACAACAAAAGAAATTGCCTCGTTCACTTTTTAGCCTTTGCACGCCTGTTTTGTTAGTGAAAAAAAAAGCAATATTAGCTTGGCAACAGACAGACACAAATTCCTATGCTCTTCGGCTCTACTAAAAGAGCAATTGTTAAAGTTCCAGGTGAATTAAAAAGAGTGACATTTAACCGAAAGCTGAAAATGAGAACAGAAGAGAAGAAATCCTAGATTAGTGAAAAATGACGACAGTAATTTATAGGTTAGAAAGATGTTATAGAAAAAACTTAATAGTTACAACAAATTTTCGAGCGCAGACGACGCTGTTATTTGGTCTACAAAGGAAAAAGCAATGAGGGTGATGGTAAAAAGTATTTGGAGAAGAAATCTGATGAAACTTACAGCAAAAAACCCTCAACAACAATAGTGAACCTGAGTATTGGGCAATATATTAGAAACAAGTCATTTTAAAAGAAAAATTAGATTTATTTTTTGGCTTTAGGAAGGGGGCGGCTTCAACCAGAACAGTTCCATAAATACACAAGAGAAATATAAAGCAGAGTATGATTGAACATCAACAAGAGGAGATAAGCAGCACTGACTGCTTCTCTCTCTCTTTTTAGAAGCAATGAAAACATAAAAGAGGGAGTGATGAAAAAACTGCCAGCATATAATATAAATAGGAATCAATAGAGCAGAGAAGAGGAAAATAGCGATCAGTGCAACAACAACAATAGAAAAAGTTAAAAATTTGGCGACTAATAGTCCAGCGAATGTGCTCAGCGCGACTCCAATTTTCTTCTTCTTCTTTTTCCTCTATCTTCGCCTCTCGTTCTTTATGGCCACTGAAAAAGAGGGGAAGAGTGGAATCAGTAGACCAACTTAAAATATAAGAGAAGGCAATTTTAAATAAAAAGAACCTTTGAACACAGCACACCACTCATTCTTAAACGAGATTGACTCGAAGTGGTTTTTAATCGTTTTGACAGTTTAAAACATTTCTTCTGGTCATTAATTTGTAAAAACAATGAAATTTTTGGCGCTGCTAGGATATGCACCTCCCCCAGGCTAAACTTTGAAGCTTTAGAGGGCTGTATGAGGGAGGGGAAGGAAA
>BBSZ01011774.1:0-30751 GCA_000981365.1 Subanguina moxae | reverse complement strand
TGCTCAAAAAGTTCGATCCATAGTTAACAACTATAGTTGGGTCCAGTGTTTTCCTAAATGAAATTGAAATCAGAATGAAATGAAATTTCATTCTGAATTTCATTTCATTTAACCTAAAATGAAATATTTCACATAGAAAAATTTCAGATGAAAAATTTCATTTTATTTAAAGTGAAATGAAATTTAAAATGAAATTTCATTTTAGTTTAAATGAAATAGCTAAAGTGAAATGAAAAATGAAATGATATTTCATTTCATTTTGAAGTCATTTCACTTTAGCTATTTCATTTCACTTTGCGTCATTTCATTTTTAGATTTCATTTCATTATAAGTTTCATTTCATTTTAGCCATTTCATTTCATTTCATTTTATCCAACAAATTTCATTTCATTCTAAAGTCATTTCATTTTAGCCATTTAAAATGAAATTTCATTTCATTTAGGAAAACACTGGTCTTGGCACGACAATTTGTGTTGATACCAAAACTATTCAAAATAATACGATCACAACAATGTCTGGCAATCTTTAACAAAACAACCCTTTTTTGTAGAACGACTTTTATTTGGATGTAAAAGATTTTATTTGCAATTATTATTTCAAAAGTAAGTATGAGCTAACATGATAGCAAAAGTTAGATTGGTTTTATTACTCAAAACACTAAAAAGGTGCTAAAAAGTATTAAGGTGGTTGCATTGCTACAGAGTAATAGTAGAGTAGACCATACCTCTATGTGTGGTTAGGGATATGGTCATATATTGCTCGCCAACCTGTTTGCCACATCCGGTCAAAATTTGATAAAATTTTTAATAGATTTTAAACAAATTTTCATGCTTATCAATTTCTATCAAATGATACATGGGATAATGTCAAATTTTGAGAAGATGTAGTTGAAGGGTGTGGCCAACAAAAATATGACCATCGTATAGATACTACTACTATGAGCCTTAAGCAATGAGTAGAGTTGGAAAACTGATTACACAAGACTTCGATAAACAAAATACACGATATTTCACAAACTTAAAAGATGGAAAATTGAATTGAACAAGGAACTGTTAAAAAATCAGTAAACTACGCATGACCAGTAGTTCCATTGAGAAAAACATGGGATTCAACCCCTCCATGGCCATATCCTCTTGGGCCATACCTAAGTTAAAGTTGTATTATATATTACATGTAAAGTTGGACGCTACTCAATCCTTTTCATCAAACGCTATTTAAAGCTATTGTCGCAACAAGTTAGTTTTTGCTTTGTACGTTAAAACGCTTACATGGCTCCGTAACACCGGTTACAATACGGCTTTCCATCATGCTAAAATAATAGTATATAAACTGTATATGTTTGAGGAATGTATATGTTTGAGGAAACATTTGTGGCAAGCTGACCTCGGAATGGCTTCCCGCAGCCAACGTCTTCTTGCAGGCCTCATTGTGACACCGCAGACAAGGTCGGTGCCAGTCCTTGCCAATGGAAGTGACTCGTTCGGCTGTGAAATAATTTTTTGTTGAATTGAATAAGAAGCTGGAAAATTTACCTACCAAAATACACTGGCCTTTCGCAGCCAGGACAAAGTGGCATTTTGGATGAGTAGCGTTTGTTGAAAATAAATGAAAAAGTGTAGAAATACCTAAAGCATTATTGTGTTAATATGAGTATGTTTAATCTATAGAGTAGCTAAAGAAGAAAAAAAAACAAATTTAGGTCGGAGATTTACAAAAATATCACAACTTTACAAAGGTATTTCAAATTAACTAGTATATCTGCTTTTACTGGCAACCCTATCGAGTAAACAATTCAGGTTGGTAATAGCGATAATGGTACTCCAGTTTCGAGATTTAGATGTGTGTATATTTTTTTTGAGAAGATACAATTTTTTGAGGATGGGGAGAGGGCTAGTAATTTAGTGGAGTCACATTTTGTTGGAAAAAAGTAAAATTTATATCGAGAAGACGAGTCCAAGCACACTAAACAATATAGTATCTTCAGTTTGGAAGGTGTAGCAAGAAGTTTGGCTTTGTTTACAGATAAACACCGACCAGCACTCAAACAAAACTTGTATCTCTCGAGAACACAAAAGACTTGACCACAATTTTTGTGTTGCCGCAAGAGGCCTAAGCCAAAACACTTTTTTTGTTGGCCAAGCAATAATAAAGCTAACGAAAGTTTGAATAGAGCCCTGTAAACAGCAGCTATTGTAATTTTGCTGTTGGGAAACCAGGTTGTTGGCGGTGGAAAAACCAGTTGGTTAACCTTTTCTTCCTCATTTTCTCCTTCTTTTTTTTTCTTTTTTTCTCTATATGACGTTGAACAGGGAATATGGGAAAGGACAGGTGGGTGAGAAAAAGTTTTTAATCTTCTAACCATTTTTCTTCATTAACATAATAACACAAAATGGTTGCACTAGGAAAGAACTTTTTATAAGATAACAAAATTTTACTACAAATTGTACTACAATAGATTTTTTTCAGCGATTTGGGGGTCGTAAAATAGTTCTTTATCGTTTTTAGCGTATTAGAAATGCTTAGAAGGGTCTAAAACAACAGGGGGGGGGTGTGGACCAAGGCAAAAAATTGTTGTCTTCTCGTGTAGGGCCGATGTATTTATGGTATAGATACAGTCAAATCTCGTTAATCCGGCAGCCTCAATAATTTAGTGCTTGGAGCCTGGTCCCTTGGGCTGCCGGGTTATTGAGGGTCGATTGTGCACACTGTAAATACACAAAACAAACTGCAAACAAGAACTTGAATGAACAAAATAGTCAATTCGCTTTTCTTTCTGGTCTTTAAAAGTGTTTTATGTTCCAAAAATGTCTTTTTTGCCTTTTTCAATTGCTCCAACCATCCCGAAAATATTTGTTATCAATAAGAATTATACCAATCAATTTTATTCTTTTCCCCGTCTCATTTTTAAAGCCTGATTATCTCTATGGTTTTTTGATAACACTTTCTAATTTTTCCTTCAGTAAGTGGTCTTGCGTCTCCTCTCTACCGCTGTGGTATCAACTGACTTGATGTTTAAAAAAAAGTTGGAAATTAAGGATTTTGGAATGGAAATTCTCCTTGCTTCATCCTCTATTTTCCGACAACATCTACACCTCATACTCACTACACCTCAAATAAGAGGTCCAGGGCTATACATTAAAAAAATAGAAAAGATTATATAAAAACGGCTGAAATGAACTAGCTTGTCTGAAAAGTAGCAAGTATTGCTATTTCGGTGCCTGTGTCAAATGTTGTTAAGCGCGTCTTCTCGCTTTTCCCATCTCAGTGAACCGATTATCATAGTTATGTAGGGGTGAAAACATTAAGTAGCCTTTGTGTAATTCTCAGTAAATTCTGACGTCAGCTGCCAGATTTTCTTATGCAAAAGAATGCCTCGAAAAAGAAAATGGCTGACACTGGAAGAATAGAGGATACCATTGAAAATGGCGAAGACAACACTCAGATAACCAAGTTTTAAAAATGTGAAGGAAAATGATAAATCACTAACTTGACAAGGGAAATTACCTACAGCTAAAACAAACTCATTTTTCCCCAATAAAGAGAATTTAGATAATCCAAAGAGATTATAGTGAACGACAGTGGACACTTAAAAAAGCCCCGAGCAAGCTCTTCTGTTCAATGATTGTGAATTAAATGAACGGCTGAGAGCGAAGAGAAATGCCCTAATCAATGCAATTGGTAGAAAATGTTAAAGGGAGCAGCAGTAAAGAGGCTTATTTATTTTACCATTTTTTCCAGTCTTAGTTCGAATAAGAGTCTAGGGAGAGAGAAAACTGCCGGATCTCTTTTTGGCTGGAAGATAATAAACAGAGAAGAACACCTCTCTGATTTCTTAGGAGAAGAACAAAAATCAGAGAAGAATAAAAAGAAAATTGAAAATTTTCAGGAGTATGTTAATCAGATTAATTTTTTTTGGATGTTTTAGCTTTGCAAAAACATGATGTCTTCTGGAGATTATTGAGTCACAAAAAGCACTAATTTTAATCCAAAAATTAATTATTTTCGGTAGAGATAGAAACGGGACAACACTTGTTTCTAATGTCCATAGCAAAAGTTTTTTGCAGACATGTTACTAATAGAAAGAGAAAAAAGAAGCTCTGGTGTACCAGGTACACCAGTAAGCCAGAGTGTCTTTTCGACTGTTTTATGTCTCAGGTATGTATGTGTGAGCATCTCGTCCCCAAACCTCTAATTCTTCAATCCTCCTTGGAGGCTGGAATAATGAGAGGCTCATCCTGCATAAAATTGGATTGAAAAACGGATCACGGTATGCACAGTCATAAAAGTAGCGCGATTCAATCGCTTTATTCAACCAGTGAAACACCAAACATCCTCTCAAAACAGCCATTATAAATAAACCTGAAGCAGAAGGGAAATTGTTGAAGCCAAGCCAAAATTATATAATTACGCACAGCAACATTTTACACAAGCAACAAAAGAAGAAAATAGGCACTGGTCAATGTCAACCAAAATAGAGGCTTTCCTGTTGTTGTGCAGCCGATCTGGATTTTTGTTTGGAAAAAGACAAGAACAAATTTTTACGCAACCAACAGATAAAACCAAATAAAAGCAGAGGTCATTTGCTTCTAGATTAAAAAGAAAGAAATTCTTTTTGGGAAAGTCAGCCATAAAAACTGTGTTGACGAAAATAAAGGATTAAGAGGGGTATAATCCTGCAAAACCTTTACTCACATTTTTGGAGAATCCTTATTGTCGTAAGGCAAATTTCTGAGAGTGCATCAAAGATTAATTGTAATTGCTGGTAGATATGAAATATTTTGACAGGAGCTTTTGAGAAAATTATTAAATTTTGGCACTACTGTATTATACGCATGGTGGTTTGGTGATTAGGACCCTGGGAATCCCATTTTTTGTAAATGACTTGCAACGCACATGGGCTCATTTTGAAGAGCAATTCACGGCGGTCACGTAACACAAAGCTAGTTATATCACAAGTGTAACAGTAGAGTCATTTTCTGGACCATTCTGGAAAGTTGTCGATCACTCTTTGGATCATATCGAGCGGAAAGCGGCGCCATTCTTTCTACAATGAATTCTTTAGCTCTCACAAATTAGTTCATCGGGGTGAGATCAGCTGAGTTCTGAGGCTATTATCCGTCGTTCCGAGTCCAATGAATGTCGATTGTGATTGCTTTCGGAAAGTTTTGTCGAATCTACTCCTGAGTTTTAAGAGACACATTATTATATATCAAATAAAAGAGGAGAAAAAGGGCTTTTAAATGACACCAAACACTTTGTTTGATAAAGCACATATTATGATTAGAAATCAGACTTTTTCTGGAAGTTTTGCCTCACTTTGTTATTTTGAAACAAGAACTTAGCTTTGGATATCTTTAGGTTATTTTTAAAAACATTGGTGTATAAATAACTAAAAAAGTTAAAGATTAATTGTGTTTTGCACAGTTTTAAAACAAGTAACAGGCCAAGCAGAAAAATTGAGAAAGAGTGCTGAAAAAACTTCCAAAGGCTACAAATAAACAAACATATAAGGGGAGAGCAAGAGAAGAGACTCTAAAAAATTTGTCCATTCGAGCGCGTCGCTTTGTCTTTTTCATCACACAACAACCTATCAATCTGTCAACTACCACAGTTGTCTGCTGCTTTTATATCGTCAACAAAAAGATACTGGCTTTTTAAAAGGGACCTGGCATCTCCTTGCGAATAAAATCAGTTTCTAATAGTTTTTTTTTAACTTTTTTTAGTGTGTAGCACTGGATCTCCATCAACTTTTATATTACTAAAACATATTTTGCTATAATACAGGTATCTTTGAGCGACCTTTGTAAAGTTCTTGAACGAATGATGCCCCGTAGAATTTTTCTGCTCTATAAAAGTTTTGTTTGTCTTGTCTCGGTTCATGTATCATGTCATTACCAAACGGGGAGCCACGGGTTTCAAAAATACAATCATTTTGGTCGTGGGATCTGCTCAAAATGGCTACAAACTTATGGCTCTTTTTGTTTTTTGACCTTTTTTACTTTTGTTTCTTTAAAACAAGTCCAACAAGTTTTCATCACTTAACCAATCCTTAAGGGTGCTTTGGGACACTTCGATTTCAAATTATTAATTTATTTGTTGTCTGCATATATTTCTTTTGTGCCAATTTTTGACGCACTTCTTATAGTATTTAATGATTTCCAGCTTTTTTCTAATTTTATACGTGTTTTGCTTAATTTTTTCCTCTTGCCTTCTGGGATTTACTCTTTTTCTACTGTGTGAGTTGATTGCCTCTAAATTTATTATGATTTTTTACCAGACTACCACCTTTTCCGCTCCTTGTTCGACCACTTGAGGGGCGTAACCTTCAACGACGAGAAGGATCTTAAAAACTGGCTCAACGAGTTATTCGAGTCTATATCAAGCGATTTCTAACGAAGGGGCATTGACCAACTGGTCGAAAGGTGAGAGCAGGTCGTAAGCAATAATGGAGAATACATAATTGATTAAATTGTTGCTATTCTTCAGGAAAAATTGCTAAATATTCAATAAAGAAATAAACAAAAAATTTATTTAACAGCCCAATAGATTACATATTCTGCAAACGTTTGGATATAATGAGTTTATAGTCATAAAGAAACAGCATTACATACTAGTCTTTTTCAATATTTATCAATTTTAGCAACAGGAATGGTGTTTGAGTAAGTTGCTGATGCCAACTTGTAGCGGGAATTTCCTCGGAAATATTTTCGGTCTCTCCCTATCTGTGAAATGGCTTGAAGACCATAGATTACACAGAAAATTGACAAAACAGCTAGCAAAGCAGTAAAAGCAAGCATCACACCCATATTGGCTATACGCTCGCTTTTAGAAAAGCAGTTCAAAGGGTAGCATCGGGGCAATTCATGCTCTTTCTACAAATTAATTGTGTTGGTAGGTGAAAAGACACCGGCTTTATATGCCTATGCATTTCCTATCCCACAACAAAAAAGGGGTTTAGAATGTTACCCGTGTTGTTTCAGCCCCTGCTTAGCATGTCTAATGCGCTGAAAACTAGGCATACAATGAGGCATACAACTTAGGCTTAGGGTAGGCCAGTATAAGTTAGTCGTGAACCACTGAACTTAGTTAAAACAGGGTGTGAACCGTAAAATACATAAAATCCCTACTTTTCAGGATATTTACCTTGGTTCGAAGAGCAGTTAGAGCTAAAGCACAAAAGACTAGAGTAGCTATAGAAAAGAAAAAAACAATTGTTGCTGTGAATACTCGCCAGATTGCCTAAAAGAACAAATTTAGAATGGAATCTAAAGTATTTGCGGTGACTCCCTTCTTGCTACAAGATTTTAGCTTAGAGCATTAATCCAACTTTTTCAAAAACCTCCTAGTTTAGACCGTCTTTCCCTTACCACCAACCTGACTGTAAGCTCTTTTGTGTAAATAATTGTGGTTTTGGGAAGCGAAGATAGCTCCAACAAGCACCACACAACTAGTCACAAAAGCAGCCAGAGCAGCATTGTGCTCTTGTTGAGTTCTCACATCCTCTTTATTGGCTTCTCCCTCCGCTTGTTGCCCTCGGCCAAACAGAATCCATGCAGCAATTGAGCCAACAATAATAGCTGGAATTTTATTTAGCATAGCGGCAAATCTGTGCACTCCAATGCTGTAGTTGTTGTGCAGTAAGATGACCCAATTGTCCCTACAAATTTTTGAAACCTATTTTAGAATCCAGCCCATTTTTCGCCATAGTTTCCCATGTTTTTATCTATGCAAACTAAGCCTTAACCGTAGGCTTAGATCGTGGGCCCAGCACATACCCGTAAAAATAGCACAGTCCAACTTCGATAAATCGTCACCCTCTTTTAAAAAATAGGTGAAATGTTATCAAAGTTTGGCTTTATTGACGGCAATAATGCTGTCTTTTTGAAAAACAACTGGCAAAATCAGAATCCTTGCCATTTTTTTGCCTAATAAACATCAATATAAAAATTGACAAAAGATGTCAAAAATTGAGGAAAAAAATGGTGGGACTCAGCTGTGGATCGAACTTTTTGGGGTGACAGGTTATTGAGGTTCTACTGTATGGATACAAAAGTAAGCTGCATTTTAGGATAGGGCCGATTTTTGGTGCATTATACAGTGAGCAAAAATAAGCCAAACACTTTGGTATCAAACTTATAAAGACTTGAAACGCTAGAAAATAAGTTGTAAGAACGTAAGTACGGATTTGCAAAATCCGTACTTAAAGGGGCATGATAAGTTACAATTGGTAACCTAAGGAGAAAATAAAAGGCGCGAACCAGCTCATTCTCGTTTGAATAACTTTTTTTCGCGCTTTCCGTTTTTGTGTGCATTTTCTTTTCTCTATTTTTTGTCGGCTGGATTGGTTGTTCAGGTGTGCTAGTCAAACAACGTGGATGATGCAGGCGAGAAACCTATGGGCCATTAGATAAGTTTCTTCATCTTTTCATCCGCCGTTTCCTTCTTTGTGTTTTTTTTTGCAGGTTTCGCAAGTCAAACATTTTTCGTAATGAGGCTTCTACATAAGGGACAATATGATAGGTCACATGACAGCCGGATCTCGAGCGCAAAAGGCGGATGAACAGAGAGTTCAAGGTCATGGTGATGCGGTAGGCTCTTTTTATTGCTACACTTGCTCGCAGATGCCGAACGAACTCACAGACTCTGAAGAACATGAAGAATTCTCCAGGTATTTGTCGGCGAAAGCATACCATCGTGCAAGGCAAATTCCCGCGTAGTTGTGTTTGGATCAGCTCGAAATGCAGCGATAACTTCAGCTTCCTTCGATTCAGTTCGTATCCATCCGCAAAGAAACCACGAACAAGCGTAAGAAATTGGAAATGAACTAACTTCTTCTTCACTTTCTTCTCACGCTTTGAATTGAATTTGAAACATCCTGTATATTCATGTAAAAATAATAAGCCAAGCTAAGCTAATGTGGGACGAACTGTCCTGTGCTCATGACATGACATAGAAAATAGACGTACCAAGGTCCTTGTTGTCCTACAGAATTGGCATAAAAGGGTGCGAAAGCAGTATTATATGGAGGTGTCGATGGCATAACCGACATTCTATTAGCTAGCTCTTTTTGAAAATTGTGGGCCATAGAGAAATAGCAGGCTTGGTTGGCTGGAACCTCTGGGAAAGTGGTTGTTAGTTCCTAAATTTGTATAAAAAATAATTCAATTGGAGTAGAGAAAGCTCACCTGCCCAAGACTATATCTGGGAACAATAGCACTAGTGTTATACCCATCTACAGCTGTGTGTTGAACAGGCCTAAAGGTGTTTGCGTCATACCTCAGTAGGCCACTTCCTCGCGAATCAGGCTAAATTTTTTTTAGCAAAGTAAGTAAGGAAAGTTAATTTTATAATGACAAGGAGATTGGCTTAATCCCCTTAATTCTCCTATGCTTTTCTAATACGATAGAAACAGTGAAAAGGCTATTTTCCATGTGTTAGTCATTAAGGAGCTTTAGACTCCTTTTTGACCTTTTACCATGTTTTTCTACCTGGACTATGGCAAAAAAAGCCTGAAATGCATCTATTTTTCCAGAATCTCGCTCGAATTCACCTTACAGGCAAATCCTCGCGCACATCTCTAGCTCTTAAACCCCCTTAGCCCTCGTAAAGAGGCTCGGGGGCTCCATTTCCACTTTTATTTCCATCAATTCCGCACTTTTTTTCCTCTATTTCTAACTTTCATTTTCAAAATTTTACTTCCGTAATACCCCTGTCTTCAATACAGGGCTATCTTAATATTTTAATGCCAAAAGTTATTTATATCCTCTAGCTAGTAGACTATGTAGACTGCTTAATATCTTTGGCCGCGAAGCATCCAAATATCCCTAAATACACCTAAAATGTTTAGAAAATGATGAAACCCTAGTTTATATTGCCTTTTTTAGCTTGAAAATGCTTTAAAAAGGTTCCCAATTAAAATTGACTACCATTTCTTGTACAAAAACCGTCTTGACAAATCTTTACTTGGCAGGAAAAATAAGTAGGAATAGCTTTTGCTTTAAGCGTAAAACAACTTTTAAAAAGACTCATTTATGATTTTTTTCGTTCGCTAGAACTGAGGAATGTTTGTTTTCTCATATCAGCAATTTTGTCTAACATTTTGTATCAACAAAAATGTTTATAGTAGGCAAATAAGCAATAGTGAGTGGGTGAAAAGACAAATTTTCCAGTCATGATGAGCTGTCGCGTTTCAGCTGGTTTGTTATGTTATTTATTTGGTTAATAAATCGATTAAAAACGTCTATACTATGATTGGGGAAGTGGGGAAGACCGTAGTAGGAACCAACAACATATAAAATTAAATATTAAATATTTGTTAAATATTTATTTGTCCTTCAACTTCTAGGACGCGTCATAGTTTCGAAGGTGATTGACAGAGCTGATGGCACCATCCTGATGAATTTGCAGCTCTTCGCTCACGTTGCGTCATTTGAAATTGATCTCATTGTGTTTTTTTTTAATACAGTCGAGTCTCGATTTAGTGTAGGCGCTGGGGACCAGAAAAAATATACACAAAATCGAGATATACACTAAATCGAGACTCGACTGTATTTGAATTATGACACGAAAAGATCGAACATTAAACGGGCACCTTTCAATGAGTGCACACCCTCCAATGAGCGGGCACCCTAGCAAAGGGCCGAAAGATAAGCGGACATGCCGGCATGCCCAGAATAAATACGGTATGTTTAAAGTAATGCTTTTTTGAAGCCATAATTTTTAAATAGAAAGAGGTTTACCTCTATTTACTTCCAAAAAATAGCCAAAATTTTGGAAGTTCCAAGTGAAAGTGAAAAAAAATGCGGAATAAATGGAAGTGGAAGGGGGATCCAATTACACCCCTGGGGGGAGGGGGTATATCGGAGTAGAGTGATTATGCTTTTATACGACACTAGTGGAAAACATTTTCTATCCGCTGTCAATGTTGTTTTTTATTGTTTAATTTGCCGTATTTCCTTTAATAAGCCCTCCCCCTTAAATTCAAAAGAGTGTGTTTACAGTATTGTGTTTTTGATCTATATTTTCTTAATGATTTCATGGCATTCTATATACCAAAATAAAAAAAAATATTTAATACTTTGTAAAATGTCCAGAACGCTGAATCGACTGGAAAATACGGTTTTTATCATACTTTGAATCAAAATTTTCAAAACATCCGGCTTAATCAATATCCAGACTTGTACAATGGCATTCTTTAGCTTTAGCATGCACAGTCGCAAATTGAATATTTTCTTTTTCTATTCCTGTTGCTTTACATAGACTTTAAATTTAATTTCTTTGCTAAAGAAAGTGCTCAATGTGTTGTCAAAGATGACTTTGTGGGTGCCGTGTGAAGAGCATTGGATATGGCCGAACTCGGGCACAAAATCGGTGGTCAGTCGGAAATGTGGCCACAACTAAAAATGTTGATAAAGGAGGAGAAAGTGTTGAATAATATGAAAAAAAGACCTCGTTGCCCTGGTTATCCGCAACACTAAACTCAATATCTCCGTTGGTGAAGAAGTACCAGTGGATGTAGTCTCCAGCCCTGCCAACTTCCAATTCCACCTCTTTACGACTTCTAGCTGGGATGTAAAGTTTGATCAAGTGTTCTTCATGGACGTAAAATGGATTCTTCTCTGGTAAATACCTGTATTCGAAATGTTTTAAAAAATGTGTCTGGAGAATCTGCAGTGTAGATACCAAATGCTGTATCTCTGAGTGTTAAAAAAAATGTTGTGTTTTCATACTATTGAGACTAGAAAACCCGCTTAAACGAGAGTTTGACCTGCTTTTTTCCTAACTTTTTAATATTTCTTAGTTGCCGAGACATAGCTGCAAGTAAGGTGTTTGTTGTTCCAAAATTTCGGCACACCTACTTTCGATCCTATTTAAGTAGGTAGGCAACTTTTTTAAGTTTTGCTATCGGATTCAGATTTTTGAGGCCATTATAGTATCAAGGAATTTCAATATTCTTTCTCAATATTCTCTGAGAGAGACAAAAAGCAAGCAAAAACTTGCCTTAAATCACCATGGGGCATTCCACCCATCCTCAGCAAGCCAGAATGCTTGTCTCCACAGCTTGCTTTCATCTTACCACCCCATCTTTCATACAAATTGTGAGCACCCAATTCTCTAGCCAAAGTTTCGTGATAAGCGTTATTCAGGAAGACCACTTTTTCTTTGCTTTGCTCAGAAAGCACTGCCTTCACAATCTTGTAGGCGGCACTCACCATTGTAGGGGCATTAATTATGTAAACTTGGCGAGTCAGGTCAGGAAACATGCACTGCAGCTGTCGCAGCACATTGGCATACGTCTTTAGGTTGGAGGTGTTCAAGTGCTCTGAATTGAAACCCTCCAGGTCAATGATGCATCTTAACCCCACTTTGTGCTTGCGTTTCCGCTCTTGAAGTCTGCAATATGTATTTCTTCGTTTTAGTAAGTTTTTTCTATAGCCAACTCTCTAAATAAAGACTCTCCGAATAAGAGCACTCTCTCATTCGGTTGGTTTAGGAATAAATTGAGCAAAAAAGACTTAACCTACTTGGGATAACCCCGTCCTGCCCACAAAAGCTACTCGGCTATAACCCTTCTTCCCTCCAAAAAATTAACCCTTCGCCTCTTTAGGACATCAACCAAGTTCACCACCTCCCAAGTACACTTGGTGCGGTTCACTTGAGGAGCGGGTGATAAGCAGGAGTAAAGAAAGCACAATTAAAAACGTTATAACCCAAATAAGTAGACCCGAAAAAATTGCTTGACCTTGCTCTATACTTTTTTCTATATCATAAGCTACCTGACTAGCTGATATATAAGGGCTGTCTCGGTTACAGTCAGCCTGTAAATGTCACTAACTCTGCCACATCTGGCAAGTGCTTTGGGCTAAAATTTTTTTGTGTACAACATGTTAAACGCGACATTAAGAACCATTGATCGGCCCAGGACCTGGAGGGCGAGCACATTTCCAACGTCGTCATAGCCCATGATACCACCTTGAGAAAAATGGCATATTAGAAATGGTAATGCCAGAAAAGACCTGGAAAGTGTTCAGCAGCTACAGTGGTTTTCTTCACAAACGTGTTCACCTGGTCTACATCCTCAATCACCAAATCTTCCACCTTCATACATCTGAGCACGCTGCTGGTTTTTTCAAATCGAGGAATAATTTCTTCTAAAAAATATTTACCGTACTTATTACTGAATATTATTGTAAGTTAGCCTTTTTTTCTTAAGTTTTTGTACTTTAGTGCCTAATATGTAGGTCTTTTTCCATCTTTTTTTGGTAAAACGTGTTCTTAGCATTAGAAATACTAACTGGTGTTAAAAAAATTCCCGGCGGGTTTTTAGGCTAATGTTTAATAACAAATTTTATTGCAAAAAAATGTTCCAAACATATGGTTTTGTAGTTCTTTCCTTCCTCTACCGAATGATATATAAAGTTTTTATTTGTGAGGGAAGTTTGGTGGAAAATTTGGACAAAGAAAGAAATGGAAGAAAAACAATTTATGCAGTGATTATAGGGTAACATTTCACCCAGCTTAAACTTTATTTTCATTTGCATCTTCATTGATTTATTTTGTTTATTGAAAATGAGTGATTTGCGGGCAGGGATTGTGCGTCTTTATCAAAAAGGGCATCGCGGAAGGGCACCTATCGTCGTTGCTGTCAGTCTGTTCAAATCGCTTGATGGCATCACTGACAGTTTGTTGTGGAACGTTCATCAGGCGGGAAATCTCCATAACGCGGTGCCCTTTTTGATAAAGACGCACAATCCCTGCCCGCAAATCATTCGTTTTCAATAAAAAAAATAAATCAATGAAGATGCAAATGAAAATAAAGTTTCAGGCATGGATTGCCGAGCATTTCCCTGATGCCATCACTGTTGACCCTGATTGGCGCAACCCAAAAGCTGAATGGCCGCCAATTCTCCCGACCTCAATGTCGTAAACTACTTTGCCTGGCCTTACATCCAGTCAAAGGCCTGCTCTAGGCCCCACAAATCCATCGTTTGGTTCAGTAGGGGAAGCGGGTAAATAATATAATCGAGTAGCTTTTTTGGGAGAGGGGGTATAAATGAGTAGCGTTTTTTTTTTCAAACTTGCCTCAGGAATAAAAAAGCGAGAGCCCTCGGAAACGCTGTGAATTTGTTGGGACAGTCTGTATATATCATAGAATATTTTTGATTATAAGTTTAGCAAATGCTTTTGGTCAACAAACAAAGCTGTTTTTACAAAACTTGCGTCTAATCTTTGAACACTCTCTTCTTTCCAACATCGAAGCACCCACCAATCTTATAGTTCCATCCAATCAACCATCTCAACAAAGAGAAGTTATCATTGAATATGGGGGTCTTCTGCAGCAATTGCTCGCCCAATCTCTCCCGCAACTCTTTGATCTTCTCTTGCTGGAAGTCAGTTATGTCTTCTTCTTTCAAACAAACCGAAGAAGTGCACATCCTAAACAGAGGCTTGTCACAACAATAACAACAACTGCTAACTAATTTACTTTTACATGTCGAATCTGGTTACCTTTTTCTACTAACTAGAACTTTTGTTGCTGACAGAGACAATTTTTTAGGTTAAGCAATAGAGATAAAACACATTTACTAGAAAATTACAATCGAATCCTTCACACAATACCCCCACTATAGTATACCTCTGAGCAGGTCGCCCGAGTAAAGAACCCTTTTACCATAATGGTGGGTAACTTCTAAATTTTTAGGTTCCCGATCACGCCTAGTCGCCTAAACCTATACCCTAGCCTAAGCCCAAGCCGAAGTTCAACCCTAGTAGGCCTGAATTCTGAAAAATGCGATTTTGATGAATCACAGGGTGGGTATCATATATTTTTTCAATTTTTGTTCAAATTTTAAACAGCCTTTCCGCGCCCTAAACACATGTTTTCTGTCGTTTTTAGAGTCTAAAATGGCCTCAAAAGTGCTTTAAACCCATTTCTGGGCAAGGCACACAGAGTGCTGTTTAGCCTTTATCCCGGCCACAATATACGCCTGAGCCAGTACCAAGGTCGTATACTATGGAGGGACTCGATTTGTTTGCAAAACCCCAGAAACTCCATGCTCATTGCTCAAAATCGGTTGAATTCAATTTATATCTATTTTACTCTCTAAAACCACAAAAAAGTTAATTTTTTCTAAAAAATAATTTTATTGCTTAATATTTAACCTATGTTTGATCAGAATTGACCTGGTTTGAAGGACAATAGCAGCGTTGCTTTCAGAAGTTTGGCTTTGATCAAGCCTAGTGTCAAAATGAGGGCCATGTTCTTTTTCCTGCTCAATAACATTATCTGCTTTACCCACTTCTAAGCCAGAATTCAGACTAATTGGTGGCTTTTGTGTCTCCACATGCACTGGACAGCAACTGTGGGCTGGCGGCTGCAAGGGACTCCAGCGAACCATTACAAACACTGCAGCTGCCTTAAACACGGAAACTAGTTAGAAGGAGGATATTTACAGGGTGCTTCAAAAAAGTACCCTCTCCCTTCTTAATCAACGGTTATGGGTTTAAACTGAAAATTAATCCTTTTGGACAAAATGAGCTTGCCAGGAAGTAAAAAAGGTCAACTTTTATTGAATAAACCGTCGTTTATAATCTGCTTTTTAGAGAAGAAGAGAAAGAACACCGGATCTGCTGAAAACAAAAGAGTTGGGAAAGGCAGTGTATCCAACTTTTTGTTTTAGATAGCTTGCACACAATAAGGAATGAGCTTATCAACCTATACACTGTTGGCTCTAGAAGTATAGGGTAGGCTTTTATATTTATCAAATTTAAATTGGCTCGCATTCCTCTAAGCTCTATCTGTGCCAATTTCTTTGAAACAAAAGAGTGAGACGTTTTGTGCAAATCTCGTTGGGATATGTCTCTTTTGTAAAAGCAATGATTTTCCATGTTTCAGATGTCGTACTCTGATCAAGAGAAAGTTAAGTTTTTCATATTGTGGATAGAAAGCCAGAGCAATTACTCGGCATTTAACCTTCGGGTACGAAGAGTACTGGGAAAGCGTGCTCAAGTGCCAACAAACAATGTCGTTCTATTGTTGAGACAAAAGTTCTTGGAGACGAGCGGTGTTTAGAGAACAAACAGGAGTGGAGAGATAAAACACGTCGAAAATCCGAATCTGAAAGCAGATATCAACTTAGAAGGTGACTAACAAAACAAAAATGCCAGCCTCATTAATATGTTTTCTGCAAAGATAAACGTGCAAGATAGTTAGCAAAATGTATTCTGATGTTCTCACTTATTTGGTGGTGGTCATAATATTGGTTGTGGGTGTGTGTGCGCAAAACCCGTTTTCAGTTACGCAGAAAACAACAAGAAAAACACTTTACTGCATATAGGCCCTCAATATTCGTTCTTCATTACAAATATTGTCTTTAGACGTCAAGTTTTTAAGAATAAACAATGGCTGTTCAGCCATTTAGGCCACAAACACAGGTAAGAAAAAGGCATTTAGGTGTATATATATATATGTATATAAATGCTATAACTTAGCAATGGATTCAACAGAACTTTCCGGACTCGATCGGTGTTGACACTCATTAGACTCGTGACGATGGAGAGTGACCACCGAATTTCGCTGAAGGAAACGTGATGGACTAATTCAGAGCATTGGGCTCTTATTACAACAAAATCTAATAGAATCGGCGAATTAAAGCTGGTTCAGAAAATCCTTTGTGCACAGTTGTTGCAAAACAACATAAAAAACAAGAAATTTTATGCTCCTCATCTAGCAAATCATTTGGTAAATCATTGACTCTAGAGAACTAAACCCAAATGGATCAGATTCAATGTAGTCAGTTTTACTGTCTGTACGGACGGCACATGCATCTTTGTTAGATGGAACAATCCTGAATGAAAGTGGAATAGATTTAACAACTTCCATTCCCTTTTTCGGCTCTATACTGGAACAGGACATTTTTTTTGCCTTGGTCCCCCCCTGTTGTTTTTTCATCACTTTTTTGGTCTTTTTTATTTCTAAAAAGTTAGTAGGTAAAGTTAGTAGGTAAACAGCACCATGTTTTAGTTACTGGAGCTGCGCAAAGAAAAGTTTTTAGATGCATTTATGGTCAAGACTCTTGCTCGGATTAATCTCGCAGGTATGTATGTGCGCGCATCTCTAACCCTTCAAGCCCCCTTGGAGGCTTGGGGTTGAGATGCGCACACACACACATACCTGAGACATAAATCACTCGAAAATGACTCTGGGTGCATAAAACATGTATGCATACCAGAGTTTCTCTATGCAGTAGGCCCCAGTTAACAAAACTATGTTCAAGTTCTTTTTTTTTTTTGATTGAGCCCTCCTTAGAAAGTGGCCCCTTACTTGTCCGGGCATGCCCGCTTATTTTTCGACCCTTTGCTAGAGGGTGCGCGCTCATTAGAGGGTGCCCGCTTAATAGAGTAAATACGGTATTCATAATCCCAATTTTGTATTCGTAGCTCTTTAACAAAAGTATCTAAAAATCTAAAGTGTTCAATTAAGTTCTAGTGTTCGTTAATACTAGTTTAGAAAATTTTTTGTCCCCGAAAGGGCACCGACCTTTTTATCCTCGGCAAGCGGCACCTCACCAGTACCGTTACAGCATTGATATAAGTCGCACTCACTTTTGGGTAAAAGGCCATATAAAGCTGAGTTTGTGCCTCGTGACTCGGTTTTTGAGATATGACGACTTGAGTATGGTCCCCGTCTCAGCCGGACTTTTCAATCACAGGAAATTCTATACTGCAACCGATAAGACCAAAACCAGGAATAAACTCAGCTTTTAATCCTAGTTCCTTTTAGTTTTGATCATATCTCAGCAACCAAGCTAATTCTTGAAATTCTGTAACTATTGTTGTACTTTTTCAACTTTAGCAGCTGATACTGTTATGCTATCTTTAATTTAATTTTACCATGCTTGACGCCCCCATACTTGACTGTAGGATTCTAATATTGATTATTATCCTGTTTTCCCTTTGGATGCTGGAAGATGGCCTTTATTTTTTGCCTGTTCACGGTTAATTAATAGCTGGCTAACATCGAAAATGATTGAACTTTGTCAAGCAAACAATTTACATTTACAATTTACATAAATTTTACATATTTACATAATTTACAATTATTCTGATCAAGAGTATTGCTTGGATTCATCTCGCAGGTAAGTCTGTGCACACAAACATACTTGAGACATAAATCACTCGAGAATAGCTCTGGATGCATGAAAATAATATGAATACCAGAGCAAGCCTCTAAAATTTGTCATTTCTAGTTTCCTCTGTATGAGCCAAACTTTTTCGTCTCTCCAAAAAGTGCAGTAACTTCTTTAATAATTCAGGTTTTGGTTCTCTTACAAACAATTGCCAGCAAAGTGTACTAAGGAGAAAAAAACATTATTTTGAATGTGTTTGTTACACTAAAAAGAAAGAAAATTTATCTATGAAACTATTTTCCAATTGATATATAGGCTAGGAAAAAAGTGCTACCAAAGCAGTTTTGTGAATTCAAAATTACTCTGCTCAAACCATGAGGTTCTATGTTTATGTTTTATTTATTCTTCTGCTACTTTCGATTGTTGGAATCAGCGAGACGGTAACTGTCCAATTTTTAAAGCAAACTTGCAAAACAGTCTAATTAAAGTAACAAGAACTTACGCTTTTTACAGGAAATTAGGTGACTTGGACTCGGCTATCTAGGTCTCAACAAAAACTAAGGGATTAAAAAAAAAAACTCTTGGACAAACACCTCTTGGGCTCCTTTTTTAACAAGAAAATTTATTTTTTATAAAATATTTCAAAGATGTCTGATCTTAACGTTATGGACTACTTTGAATGGACGTACCTTCAGTCAAAGGCATGCTTTAAGCCACATAACTCACATAAAGGCATCGCTGGTCAACAAATGGGACAAAATTTTGCAAGAAATTGTTCAGAATGCCATTGACAACCTTCCAAAACGATTAAAGAAGTGTATATATTTTTTATGAAATAAATCTTCTTGTTAAAGAACTTATTTCCGTAAGTTATTCTCTATACCTTAAATGTCCGTTGAATTTCCTCCACCCAAAATAGCACAGAAGGTGTGGGAAACCAGTAAAGGAATGAAAACGCTGAAAAAGTTTAATGAAATAGCGTTTGAAAACAAATACTTTACAGAAAAATTTTTTAAGAAGAAGAATTTTTGAAAAAGAAATGAATATTTGTTTTAGAAGACCCTATGCTTAAAATTTAGATTTATTTCTTTTAGTCCATAATCAGTGAATGCCAAAGCAGCTGTAAGATGGTTGGAGGATCTACCAAATGCGCCTCCGTGTGCATTGATTGTGCAAATGCTGCTTGCAAAAAGGCTTGTAAAAATCCTAAGAAGAAGGGTTGCGACGATTGCATCAAAACTGAAGTTCCAAAATGTCCTCAAAAATAATTATATTTACATTCAGTTTGATTAAATATTAACATTTTAACATCTAAAGAATATAAAACCTTAACACAAGTGTGCACAGTAATAGCCTGAAGCATATTTTTGATGCAGACAAACGAATATAAATCCGGTAGCTAACTGACTTCTGAACAGGGTTGTCAAAATGGTAAAGCTTTTATGCATATATTTGATTACCGTATTTACTCTATTAAGCGGGCACCCTCTAATGAGCGCGCACCCTCTAATAAGCGGACCTCCTAGCAAAGGGTCGAAAATTAAGCGGGCATGCCCGCTTAATAGAGTAAATACGGTAATTTTACAAGTTGCAGAGTTAAAAAAATAAATTCTCAAAAACGTATGCTTACAATTTTTTAAATAAGAAGAAAAGTTTTTTAAGCGACTCTAAGAGCTTTTTTTTATAAATAAAGAAAATTGCTGGTTCAATACCAAACCTGTTTCTCCACGTCGCCAATATCTGGTGGCAGCAACAGGGATCCAGCACTGGAATGCCTCTCTAATAAAGGATAAAGAGGAAGAGAACACCGGAGAGAGCAAAGAAGGCGGGCGATGAAGCTTCTTCTCCCAGCATGCTTGCAGAACGAAGGTTTTGTTATAATTTAATGGATTAGATGGAAATACATTAAAAGGGGATCAGTGCTTTTGGAATTAAAAGAAAGCGATTACTGGTACAGCTTTTTTTAATATTTATGACCGAGTATCATTATGTTTGCCTTTTATAAATATTTTTCGTTGAAAACATGGCCCTGGTTAACACTTGGGTAGATTTTTTTACATTAGTCCGCCCTGTTTAATTTTTTGTTAAATTTATGTTTTTTCCCAGGTTGGTCGAGAATTTAAGACAGAAAATAGTTTAGAATATGAAAGAAATCGACTTTGAAAGACCCTATTCTTGTGCTCTAATTTTTTTTTTGCTCTAATATTTTTCAGATTCCAATCAAAGTTCTTAATTGTCTCACTAAGCGATCAAAAACATCAAGACCTGAATAGCTTTATCTCCTTAAATCACCCATTAATACTTTTTAGTTGTACGTAACGCTTAAAAGTGTCTTTTAAAAAAATTTCGTGTGTTTCATTGCCTGTAACCTGTATACCGTAGAGTAGGACCTCTGCTTCCAAGATCCTAGACCTTTTTGCTTCTCAAGATCTTCGCTCTTAACATCAGGCAAGTCGATTAATTCAGAATTGTTTATTTCAACAACTAGAATTAAAAATTTCAACTTGCATGGCTCCAGGATGCAGAGGCAGCAAAAGATGGCTGGAAAACCAAATGTCATATTCCATGTTCAAGCAGTTCATAAAATTTTTATCAAACTAATAGACTTTATTGTTTCCTGTTCTTGTATTCTCCATCTGAGGAAAGATGAAGAAAGAAAAGACATTCCTGCTAAATTGACTTCTCTTCTTCTTTCCTCTAAAATTGAGACAAGCAAAAATTTGTTGAGGAAGAAAACAAGTTTAAGCATTGTTCTGTCGAGTTAGTCAATCAATTCTGTTCTCCACAAAAAGCTCATTCCAATTGTGAACCAACCATCTAACAGCTTTGAATAGGCTGTTGGACAAGTCGACTTCTCATTGTTTCTCATCCATCTTCACGTCCTTCTCAAATGCTTTGCTTAAAATATATTTTGTGGGAAAATTGGAAAACCAGCCGCAAAGGAGGACGACTGGCTGAAGTTTTTTAAGAGTCCACGTCTTAAACTCTTGATATTGCATACCCTTGAGCTAGATTTTGGTTAATTGTCTGCTTAATGCATACCTTTATATACCTTTGATAGCGCATGCCTCTAGGGCTGGTTTCAAGGTGTATGCATTGTTGAGAATGACCGTATGTAAAAGATTGTATAAAATCATTTTTTTTATGTAAAAACAGGACAATTATGGCATAAAGCAGACGGCATACAAGTAGTGGCAACTCATTAATGTGTCTTATTATTTGGTTTTTTTATTCGAACTCTCGATATATTTGAAAGATAAGAAGATGAAAAAAACATTAAAATTATGACTAGACTAATTCATGTCCCTGTCCAATGGGGCTAGGCTCCAGGCTCTCTTGGTAGCATCAATATTTCTAAACGAATGTGAATCACCCTTTTGTGGGCTATTTTTTAGAAATTATTTTTTTAAACCAAAAGTGGACTTTCGCTTTGCCCCTCCAAGGTAAACAACCTTATATTAGGGAATTTTACCATGTTTTGGTTACTGGAGCAGGGCAAAAAGAGTCTTTAGATGCATTTATGGTCAAAAGTCTTGCTCGGATTAATCTCGCAGGTAAGTCTGTGCGCGCATCTCTAACTCTTCAAGCCTCCTACGCCCTCTCCGGGGGCGTAGAGGGCTTGGAGGCTTGGGGTTGAGATGCGCACACACACATACCTGAGACATAAATCACTCGAAAGTAACTCTGGATGCATGAAACATGTATGCATACCAGAGCTCCTTTATGCGGTAGGCCCCAATTAACAAAACTGTATTCAATTTCATTTCATTTCAATTTTTGAACTCAGCCAGTGTTTTCATAATTGACATGACATCTGACACTGACACTGACGTCAGCTTGACACTGACACTGACATTTGGTGTCAGTGTCAGTGTCATTTTAAATGTCATGTCATTTTAAGTGTCAGTGTTATTTTAAGTGTCGGTTATATTATATGTCATTCGGGTCATGTTTTCAATTTGTACCTTAAAAAAACTTAAAAAACTTTAAAAAAACGAGGAAACTGACATTTTGAAATAAACTGACATCTAAAATGACACTGACACTGACACCAAATGTCAGTGTCAGTGTCAATGTTAGTGTGATGTCAGTTAGTCAGTGTCAGATGTCATGTCAATTATGAAAACACTGAACTCAGCACATAAAATTACACTAAAAAAATCAATTAAAAAATTAATAAAAAAAAATTTTTGGGGGGGGGGTATACTTAAGTAACGCCCAGGTTTGCTTGGTTTGTATAAACCATACACTCGATATAGTGTAGTCTCGATTTAGTGTATACTTTTTCTGGTCCCCAGCGCCTACACTAAATCGAAACTCGACTGTATCCTTAGAATGCCATTGCACCCATTGCCGTGCCAGATGGAATGTTTACTACTAGTTGAAAGGGTAAACCCGACTACAAATACAAGGAAATTTTCTTGCCAACAACTATTTCTATGTCCTTCAATGACCGTTTCTCTTCTGCTGCTTCTCATTCTACAAGTGCTTGGGACAAAAGCTCATGTAACACTCACCTTTCCAGAGGCAAGATTCCCCCCTTTAGATTTTCTGGACACGGCCAGAACAATTGGTCCATGTGGTGTGCCCAAATCTTCTAGAAGTTGGTCCTTTCTACTTTTTAAATATTTCGATTAAAATTGGTCATATGGTATTTCCTAATAGCGTCTTTGTTTTGACTTGCAACTAAAAGCTCTTGTCTAGGTTTTGTGTCCAACTTTAAGTTGGGAAAATCCTACAATATAAGCTGGAGAATGCAGTATCCCCACCAGGGTGGCTACCGCCTTCAGCTGTTAAAAGAAGACGGAAGTGTGATGAAGCAACTTGTCCCAAAACTGCTTGATATATCAAGCCCAAATGAGTTTGCAGGGCTAGATGATCAGACGTATGGAAAATAGCTTCTATATATACAGTCACGTACAAAACCTCGTACGCAACGGTCAATTTTTGGCGTTTGATGACTAAAACTCAAAAAAGTGGTGCCTTCAACCAACTTTTTGAATTTTATCTGAAAGATATCCTCCACAGCTTCTAGAAAATACTATTAACTCCGTGTTTTGGTGATTTTTCTAAGATCATCTTTCTTCCTCCCGAATTTGGGAGGCTGTATGCCTAAGGTTTTCGACGGAGTTTCGGCAAATGCGACGATCCATCATAAATTTTTTAAATTTGATCAGGCTTTTTATTGTTTTTTACCTTCGATCAGTACAACGAGGACGACCACCCTTATTCATAGCCTTTCTACGCCATTTCGCTTAAAGATTTTACGAACGCAGCCTTCTGAGATACCAATGTGTCGTGCAATCGCTCTATTGGACCATCCCTCATCATTATGAAGTCGCTTGACCAAAATTTCCAAACGATCATACGTTTTCGGGTACATAACGCTGTAAAAATGCAATACAGAGATATTTTTGCTAAAACGACGTAAAAAAATAAAAAAATTTAATAAATAAGGTCTCAAGAAACACTGGGAAGCAAGTGCGTACAAAGTTTTGTCGGGCCCCAAAACGAGGTGGAATCAAACGTTGGAGGACGTAATATAACAAATCATTTGTACGTAGCTTCTGGTAGCTGAAGAGTATGTATATCTGGTAGAACGCAAAAAATTAGTTGGGACCTTTAGTTTGTAGGATTTCAGCAACCAAACCCTAAAAATTGACCGGTGCGTACGAGGTTTTGTCCGCGACTGTATACACAAACTAGATTTTATTCTTAGTATATTTAGAGCTGAATCCCAAATAGTTGAGTTTGACTCAGTGTGCACAAATTGCACACTATTGCTAGAGCGCCAAGCCTTGGAATGGGGCAAGACATATCGCTTTCGTTCTTGCGCAGAAGTAAATGTACTGGAGCAGGTAAAAAACTTGTTCGAACTTTTTAATTAAAAAACTACAAAAATTTTGGTTGCGACGCCATGGCACCGCATAGCCTGCCTTTTTTGGTTTTTTTTTCTTAATATAAGCTAAACAGTTCATCTCGCTGTTGACAATATAGACACTGCAGTCCAAAGCCAGTCTCAAGAAGCGATTTTATCGAGTAATGGCCCTCAATAACTTGTCAGTTCTACACTCATGCTAGGCTTGAACAAAGCAGCCTTGACACATAAATTCTGGCTCTCTTCTCTGTGTTTACTGTTGTCGTCTAGGTCTTAGGTAATCTTCTCTTTTGTTTCCATTTACGAAGTGCTTTATCAGTTTGCCATAGCTTCTTTTGATTTCCAATTCTTTAATGATCGCCTTCTTTGTAGCTAGATCAATTTCTCTTTTGGTTCCTTTCGGGACATTCATCGTAAAAGCTGTAAATAAAACAACAAATAAATTAAATAAGAAAGGTTTGGTACTGTATTATACACATTTTTTAGCCCAACGATGAATGTTCTGGCAAATCTATTGGTACCGAACAAGGCTCCAAATGCAATTGCGAAAAAAACTTCTCTGGCCAACACTGTCAATATGAAGGTTATTAGTACACAAAAGAGAGACAAACAAAAAATATAGCAGCGTTAAGATGATTGCACCACTGACTCCGATTGCAGAAATGGTGGAAAATGTATTCAGGACAGTATTCAGTCAAGTCGCAAGAGCTGTTTCTGTGCTTATGGCTATTTCGGAATGAGCTGTGAAAAAAGTTGGATTTTATGAAATTTTAACAAAAATGTCATTTCACCCCATTTTTTAGAATCTTTTTCTATGGCAGACTCCACCTCTGAGAGTTTTAGTTGCTTTGCTTACAATGAACTGCAAAATAAAGAGAATAGTTTTTCTTATGGAATGTTTAATGCTAGCTGCTACAAAAAAGTAGAACTGAACAGTGGAGACTTCTTGTACTCTCGGGTGGTCAAGGTTGGCTAAATATTTTGAAAATAGGCTGTATGCAATTTAATTATCGGCTGAAAAATATTTAAAACATCTAAACTAAATATTTAGAATCAAGTAGAGATCATTCTTGACTTCGAGACCGAGTCATATGTGGCAATGGGGTGGCGACCTTTGCAGATTCCAACAACATGCCGACTATTTCCCGACCTAGCATCTTCTTTGGCTTCTCCTGATGGCAAAGCACATTATGGAGATAGGAAAGCTACAGCTACTGCAGGATATTGTAAGTTTAAGGTAGACAAACGCATTGTACCCTGTAAAGAAGTCTTTTTAGCAGGTTATCCTGAGTAATTTGAAAAATAATAATATTTTATAGAGATAATTCCGAAAATTGCCTCCAATGGACGACACCCCACTCGCCCCGGGTGCCAAGTTATTTGTTAGCTATGAATTAAAAAATCTAGGTGAGACAAGGTACAATGCATGTCGATTCTTTTATCAACTTGTGTATTTTTCGTCAAAATATGTATTTCTCGCGTCAAATTTCCAAAACTTGATTAGATCAGTCCTTTTCCAACAAATTTTTCAATTTTTTTCAATGTATAGCCCTGGACAAGAGGTGTCCCCTCTTTGCTATGAGGTATCAAGTGGCTCAACGTTGTTGAAAAAAATTGCAGATAAAAACCTTCAAAGCATAATATTTTCCGCTTCATTCAAAGATTCTTATTTGTATTTTAGAGACGAGTTGCGTGACTCTATTTATATTTCATGATTATCTTTTTGCTGGGTTTAAGTGTGGTTAGACGGTTAGAGAACTATCCTCTTCTGTATTTTTATTAAAATTAAGGAGCAGTCACTTCTTATTATGAAAGTGACCATTACTCTAAGCAGGCTACTCAAATATGAGCTGCTGTGCTTGGTATTTGCACTATTCTCTCAACCAGTAATTACTAAAGAGCAGGACCAGATAACTTTTAACGTGACCATGATATGCTTTTTTACCAAAACATGACCCAAGAAATCATGGGTAGAAGCACTTCTCAAATTTATCCAATCGAGAATGTTAAATACTGAAACTTCGCACATTTCGACTAAAATTTACTATCATTCAGTACAAAGTGCTCTCAATTCTCCTCTACATCCAATGGACTGCACAGATGTGGTGATGGCTTCTATATTCAAGCCCAACTATTTGCACATTGAAGACATGTACACCAGAGATAGGTCCTCTCCACTCAGCGATTCTTGGCTTGACGGTGAGCAATCTCTTTCTTCTGCTTATGGTCTTCAGGTGGATGGAAGGAGTTTAATCATGTTTAGAAGATTAATAAGAGGTAAGTTAACACATTTGAGTACCTTAAAAACCATATTTAATTTTTTAGAAATCGAGCCAACCGACCACCCGCTTGGTCCCGGAAAAATCTTTGTTATCCATGCCAAAGGCCAGTCCCCAGGCTCTTACCACCATACTGCTCCTTCGGCTATTGAGGAACAACACAAGCTGGCAAATGTGACTGTAAAAAATGAGGATTTCTATCGGAATGACCAATGGAAATACCATGGAAGTAGAAAATAAGTTTGTAAAACAAGGTGAACAAGTCCACATTTTCTAGGTGAGAACAGAGGCATAAAGAAGTTGGAACTAGTCTCAGCTGAGGAGATGACCAAATTCCGCAGCCCACTAGTACATATTCTCTCAGATGGAGCTGTCAGTTTATTGCCCACCAAAGTTGAAGAAGCTCCTTCAACAGTTAGTCCATTGCCAAAGCCAGGTTGGTTAGCTAATAGTAATTATTTGCGTCACACGTCTATGCTTTATTCGAAAGCTAAAACTAGGGAAACGAATGACACCAAAATTTCAAAGAATTTTCTGTTAGACTAACTTACAGAGACAAAACCTTCTTCTACTACTTCCCATTTACCTCAGAGCCAAGCTACAGCACACCCAGATACTGAACCAGAGCCAACGGCGGAGGCGGAGCCCCAATCAGAACCAAAAAGTGAGTCTGTACCTAGTCCCGACTCCCAATCAGAACATGACTCGCAGCCAGACAACGAGTCTAAATCAGTGGAAAAGGATGGAACATTATCTTCTTGTACCACAACGTTTATCAACTTTAAAGCGCTATATTTGTTAGCAACTTTACACCTGATATGTTGGCTGACATAGTATATTTGTGTGTTTCACATTGATTTGCTTTAATATATTAATATTAAATAAGTAATAGTGGAAAACTCCTTGGAGAAGCTTTAGGCTTAGATGCCGTTTTGAAGTTCTATCTTTCCTCTTTAAAATGGTATGTAAAAATCACTTGTTATTCTGGAAACTTGTCAATGGCATTCTAAACCATTTCTTGCGGAATTTCGTTCTATTCCTTAACCAGCGACGCCTTCAAGGCAGCAATCGAGTTGTGTGATTGAAGGTATGGCCATTCGAAGTGGTCGATAACGTTAAGGTCAGGTGAGTTGAGCGGCCAGTCCCCAGTCGGGTTGATCCAATGAGGGTCAACCTTGATGATGTTGGGGAAATTTGATGATGTCGGGGAATCTGCTGAAGCCAATCCTGGGTTTCGTAGGGTTGATGTGAGGTAGCTTCGTCTAAAAGGTCCACTCATCTCGCATATTCTCCTCAGCCTACGGCAGGACCTCTGTCTCAAGTATCTGAACATATTTGAGGCCATTCACCTTCACACCATTAGGCACGAATATGAATGGAGTTTCGGTTTTCCAGGAGACCTCTGCCCATACCATTACTTGCTTGAAAAGATGCTTTCAAGGAAAAAGCCTTCCCAAGAGTATCTATGCTAATAAAAGAGGGCGACAGCAAAGACAGAGAGCAGAGCCAAAAATTTTTACAAATTATATGGATACAACAAGTTGTCGATGACTCACCAAAACACTTTTCATGCAAGTTGGAGAGAGACAAATAGAAGGAAAAGACTATTGCTGCTTTTGTTGTACTTATTCCGATATTTTACAGCTAAAATTAACTACAAATATTGGTTTACCCTGGTGTCCCAAGGCAGAAGATAGATACACCAAATTGACATCCACTTGGTTCGGTTGCTGCATAGACCATCCATCAGTAAAAACCCAAACACTAACTTTTGGGCATACAACTAAGCCTTAGGGTCAAGTTAGGCCAGCGTAGGTTAGCCGTGAACCACTAAACATAGGTGAAACAAAGTATAATTATGGCGCAACAAAATCATGGAATGGACCAGTTATTCTTTGCCCAGGTCCAAAAACATAATTTTGTTGGTAAAAACTAGGGTTGCTCATTGGCTAGCTCATTTTTTACTTTTTTGGTCTTATCTCTTTAGATATGATTGATTTAAAGGCCGGCTTAAAGACTGGCTCTATTTAATCTATTTTATTAATTTCCTACTTCCATCAATTGTAAGTTTAATTTGTGAATTTCTGTAATTCTGTATATCAAATCTTAATATTTAGATATTTTTTGTAGATCTCATTCCGCTTTCCAATCTTAAAAAATGACTATTGGATCCAGCTCCGTCAAGTAAGTTAAAAACATCGGCACTACTGAAGTCTAGCGTCCTCTTTCCCTAAGCCATTTTTTGGACACAATGTTTTAACGTCTCCTAAGCAATCCAAATGAACCAAAAAGAAGAAAAATACTTTTTCTCAACCTGGAAAGCTATTTTCAGATACAAACTGAAAATTTTGATAGAAAACTGAGTTTAGCCTTGTTTCCTCAAGACAAATTTTGCACTGGGACACAAACTAAGACCCACTTAGACTCAGAGTAGGTCATATGTTAGCTGGACGCGTTTTTATGTATGATATAATAGTAAAAATTGTTTGGGAAAGTTTTATACACGATTTCAAACAAAAAAAAACTTGGTGGCACGGTAGGCTGCAGCAGGGTCAAACTTTTCAATTTAAAACATTTGCAAATTTGAGGTACGACTGGTACCAGACAGAAGGTCAGGTGTTTATTGTGCTCTCCAAGCGCAACCAGGCCGTGGAGGACTGTCGTGTCGACTTCAACCTTTATTCTCCTTCTTCTGACGGGTCTTCTCGACAATGCATCCAAGTGCTTGCCAAGGATGAGGTGTTCTTTCAGGCTGAGCTGTATGGCCAGGTGCAAATCAACAAAGCCACTATTCGGTGCACTCCATCAAAGGTTTTTAGCTATTTTATTTCCAAAAACTCCACATTGCGGTGGTTTCGATTGCTGAAACGCATTTGTAGCTTGTATTATGCTATGCTAGCGTCAATATTTCCAATTTTAAGATTGAAGTTTGTCTGGTGAAAGCCTCAAATGACCGTTGGGTCACCCTCAGCATGGAAGACACATCTGCTGCTAGTGCCACAGCGGAGTCGCAGACTACCCAAGAGGGGGTAGAAGGGACAAAGAAGAAGGTGCAACCTAACTGGGATCAAATGGGCAAAGAGGCTGAACAAGAAGAGCTAGACAATTGTGATCCCAGCACGCGTCTCTTCAAAGTGGGTTTTTTAAAAAGTATTTTTGAAGTGTGCACAATATATTTTTTTTTAGAAAATTTACGGAGGAGCAGATGACGAGACTCGGCGTGCCATGCTCAAGTCCATGCAAGAGTCCAACGGCACTGTGCTCAACACCAACTGGGCGGAGGTCGGCAAGAAGAAGATTGTGCCCTACAAGTCTAAGGATTTGGATGATGAGGAAGGGGTCGAGGATATGACTGAAAACTGAAACAAAATACCTGACTTGATATTGTTTGAGTTCCTGACTATAGTCTTTAAAGAAGTCATTTGTATAGGAATTGTTTTGTGATGCTCGATTAAAATTTGGCTTGTAGTAAGATTTACTTCAAGCGCCAAATCTTTTTTTTATTACTGAATGTCCTTTCTTCTAAAATTTTGAGATCCGAACCCTGCAGTAAGTTGTATGAACAGAAACCAGATATACCGTATAACCTCTATTAATTATCCTTTCAAACTGTCCGCAGAGAGGAGCATTATTATAGAGTACTAATAGAGGTTATACGCTAATTCAATATGATGATTTGATATAACGGGTGAACAGTATGTTCGTGACGGATTTTCAGAACCTTAGCTTTTATTAATTTTAGGATCATATGTTCAAAAACTTATTACCATTTGAAAGCCCTCGTTTTCTTCTTTCGAACGATATATCAAAAATTTATTTCACTCAATAAAATGATCACCATTTGCATCAATACATTTGCGGAATCTTTTTGGACAGTTGTCGATGGCTTTCTGAATGCATGGTACTTTTTCTTGCATCAGATATACTTTTTCTTCATCACATATACTTCTTTTTGCATCAGATATACTTTTTCTTCATCAAATATACTTCTTTTTGCATCACATATACTTATTTCTGCATCAGATGTGGTTTTCAAGGGCTAGATTATCCAAAGGAGATCATGGTTATTTCCGAGGTGTTTGTGACCATTGCGAAATTTCGGCCAAGGGATACTTCACCAAAAAGTTCATTGAGAACGCGAAATGACTGGACTGCCATCCTTTCTTTTACTTTTCTTTTCCTTTACTTGCGCTTCCATTTGCAGCTTCCATGTGACACGTCAGCAGTTCCTCTGTGCAGCTGGGTTGACAGAGCCATATCTGAGGAAAACATTGCCCTTTGCTTGCAGCTTCCATGTGACACGTCAGCAGTTCCTCTGTGCAGCTGGGTTGACAGAGCCATATCTGAGGAAAACATTGCCCTTTGCTTGCACGCGGGAGGCCAACCCTAGTTGACAGAGCCATATCTGAGGAAAACATCTCTGCCTCTCTATACGAGCAAGGGCTGAGAGACGTGTGGTTGTGGCA
>BBSZ01011771.1:0-18869 GCA_000981365.1 Subanguina moxae | reverse complement strand
TTCCTTAGTGTAGTACCTAAAAATACCATTACTTTTCGACCTCCCAAAAATTGGATTTCTATGACTAAAAGGGTTGGAAAATAGCTTTCTGATCGTTTTAGCTTGTTTTTTAGGGGTTTTTTTTTTCGTTAATTTTTTTCGTTAAAATTGCATGTAGTCGTCTAAAGTAGAAATGTGTTGATCGCCGCTAGCCCGTAGGCTCTGAGCGCGTGGGCCCTACTGACCCAAAAGGAAATTCCGACGATCCCTTCAGTGAACCCCGAAGGAACACCGGTGGACCCCCCAGGAAAATCCCGTGGCCTAACGGCCCTACCCCTCTGGCAGTGGTACCAGAGGGAACCAAAAATGATGCTGTCAATAGGTATGACAGCGCAGCTCTTCGAAATATGGAGGATATATAAGAAACGAACTAGTTCAAAGTGCTGGGTTTGAGAAGGACCGCAAGGGCTAGAGAAAATTTTTTCTTTGCATCATATCATATTTGAGAAAAAATGGGATTTTGGTGACCGGAATCCGTACGGATTCCGGTTCGGTTTCCGGCGCTAGTTATATGGCTTAGTTTCCTTAGTGTAATACCTGAAAATACCATTACTTTTCGACTTCCCAAAAACTGGATTTCTATGACTAAAAGGGTCGGAAAATAGCTTTCTTGTGGGGAATTTTTTTTTATAAATTCTTATGCATGTCCTAAAAAATTCGGTATCCGTATGGATTCCGGTTTTTTGCCACCACCGGATCAGGAATCCGATTCTTTTCCAGAAATCCTGTCCGGAATCTCTCCGGTACTTCCATCTTCCAGCACTAAGAGAAAACGACTAGGAAACAATGAAATATCGTTGACAAAACATAAAAATTTAAACTTTTAAACAAGAATATTTTGCCTCTTTATATTCAATCTTGGCCAAGATTGACCCAATTTTAAAGTCAATCTTGGCGCCAATATTGGCAATGCGCAACCCTAGTCTTACTTTTAATATAGGAAAGAAAAAATTATTCATTTTTAGCGTATAAAATTTCTTAGAAACGGAATGAAGTCTTATGAAACAAACTATTATGCAATAATCTTAAAATAAAGGGTGCCCCTAAACCGAATACGCAAGCATACTTGGTCGGAGGTTATTGTCATTTGAGCCACCTATTTTTAACCATGCAAAGAACCTGTTTGCATACTACTTTTCCCATCTGTTCCACACTCATCACTATGTGCCTGAGCGGTGGGCAGCTGCAAAGTGTTGTTGTCGAAGTGAGCAGCCACCTTGTTTAGATCACTAACACCTCGAGAACGCCGTCTTGATAAAAAAAAATAATAAATAAAACATCAAGTGAAATAAAAATTACTAAGTTTTCTACCTTTCAACATGTTCTTGCCGAAAGCTCTTGGCTAAAGCCAGTTTGTTGAGTTTAGCGTAGTGCTCGGTGTTCGTCTTCAGCAAGCAAAGATAACCATACCCTTCTGAATATAGACCAATTTTAATTAAATTTTCTCCCAATTACGGATATTTTTCACCTGTTGCCTTCTCCAAAAATATAGTAAACAAAGTAAGCAGTTCATGGAATGTGGCTCTTTCTTCTGGTTTTTCCAACCAACACTTCTGCATCACATCATAACTAAATATAAAAAAATTTGAAAATAAAGAAAAAGAAATAAATTTATAAATAATTGTGTTTAGAGACAGAAAGATGCCTTCGGGGCGGGCCCCGTTTGGGGTTCGACTATCAAAATATTCTTCGGGGTAGGGGTCGGGGTTTTAGGAGATCTTCGGGGCGGGCTCCGCGGGGCCCACAGGAAGAAGTAAATTAGATACAAGAAAAAGTCTTTTAGACACAAAAAGAAGTGTTTTTAGACATAAGGAAAAGTATTGCCTCTAAAAGGTAGCCAATAAAAGATACATAAAAAAGGCAAGCGAATATTTTTGAATATTATTTGAATTGCGGTCCAATATTTTTTCTAAAAATCACAGGCCATCTACAAGCCACAGCCATCAAGGCAAAATTCGAAAAATGTTGGAAAAAACCACGAAAGAGAAAAACTTACATTTCATCAGGGCAATGATGTGGTTTTTGCGGTCTGTTACCTTCTTCCAAATGTTTCAACAAATCCGCGGGCTGAATTATTTCGAATGGAGCACTTCCAAAGGAGTACATTTCATAGAGCAGGATTCCAAAACTCCATCTAAATTAAAAACAAAAAATAATAAAGACTTGTATAATATACGCCGAAAAACATACACATCAGTTTTAGGAGTGAATCGATGTTCTTTTAAGCACTCAAGAGCCAGCCATTTGATAGGAAGACGACCATAGATTGATATTTTGTCATTTCTCAGACTGCCAAATGAGTCCGACGCTGACAAGGACTTGTAGCTGGTGGTCACGCAAAGTCCGAAATCACAAATCTGAAATTGCATTAGTTTTTAGTCAGTGAACTTGAGTAAACTGTAAAGCACGGTAAACTTGAGTGAATTAACCTTAGCGTTTCTATCCGCATCAATAAGAATATTTCTGGCGGCAAGATCTCGGTGAACAATGCCTTTGCAATGGAGAAACCGCTGTAAATTTAACATCAGTGTGAGAATATCAACAACAAAAATACCATTCCATCAGAGATCTGCCATGAAAAAAGCAAAAAATCCTTGGTATAAACTAGCTTTTGCTCTGGATCCTCCATCTAAGCATTGCAATGTACAGTAGCGGAAAAAAGTTTTTGCCCAACACATTTAGCAGCTTATTTGTGCTGATTTTTTGTGACCGCTATGGCAGAATTATTTAGTCAACGCTTTTTTCAGATTATTTAGGAAATATATTGCGAAAAGAACTCGTCCGGGACATAAAATATGCAATCATTCGTGCAAAAAAAGGTGCAAAAAAAGATTTCCTCATTCCGATTTCCCTTTTAGGGCAACCGAAAATTTGGCAAAATTTTGATTTTTTTTTTCTAGGAAAAGCTAAATAATTGTCCAAAATTATTATTGAAATGATACAAGAAAACTAAGGGTTTGCGAAAATCAAAAATTTTCGGAATTTGTCACCGGACATTTGGCAAAATTTTACCACATGTCCGCAGACAAATTCAAAAAATTTTGCCAAATGTCCGATTGCCCCCTTTTAGTATGTTAGCACGACCAAATGAAATGTTTGCTTGTATGTGTATTCAAATCCAGGACAAGACTAGTTGGACCCGGGGCGAGTTGGACCCTGGGAAAGTTAGGTTTTTAACATTTAAAATTTCCAAAAAAAGAGAAAGATAATCAAAAAACCGGAAGACGGCTGCATATCGAGATTGACTGAAAGATTGAAATGTTACTACCATCTCCATTTCCGTCTTCACACTTTTTACATAGTTGAGCAGATCTTTGTAAGGGCAGAATTCAAGCACTAAACATAAGGTTTGGCCCACTGTAATGCATCCCAACATATTAACTATATTTTCGTTGTAATCCATTGACTTCATCTAAAAATATGTAGTGCTTTTTGGAAAACAAACTTCTTTTTGCAGAAACCAACAATTTCAATCTCAAACATAAACTCTTTGCGAGCACTCTCAGAGGCATACCGAGGCAACATTTTGACCGCCACATCACAGTTTTCCAATTTAAAAGAGGAATTGGAACGACTGTTGTAGACATGTTCAGCACAAGGTGGTTTTCCAATAATTGTGCCTAATTCGAAAAGAAAACTTTATTCAAAGGAATTTTATTGGAACAACACCTCTATAAACTTGGCCTAAAAGACAAATTAAAAGATGAATAACACTCTGTTGAACGAAAAATTTACCATAAGCTCCTGAACCAAGTTTTTCACTTTTGATCAACAATTTGTCCCAACTAAGTTCCCAGAAGTCCGTTCTAAAAATCATTATTTATTTAGCGTGGGACTGTTAAACTTTCCTAAAGCACTCCTCAGACTCCCGCTAGACACGAGTCAATGACTCGCGAGTCAAAAAAGGTGACTCGCGAAACTGTAGTGTAATTTTGACTCGCGAGTCATGCTACGCGGGAGTCTGAGGAGGGCTTAACAATTTTTTGAGACTTTTGTCTTAATCTAATTAATAAAGAAATCTGAAAATCAGAACAAAAGTATATCACTCACACAATTATATCAGTACTATTGTTTGGTTCATCGGTTTGATGGTGAGCTCGAAAACGCTCTAATTTCTGTAGCCAAACCAACTTGCGACGATAAATAAAAGTGCAGGCAACAAGGATCAGTATGGAGGCCGAGAAACTGATCATGACAATGAAGAAAATAAATTTTTCTCGGGAAGTTTCTACAAAATTCAATTAATAAAGAAAAAAATCCAAAGGTATCTCGCAAAAGTACCTGTTTTGATGGGCTTAGGCATTTCATCATCATCAACAGGAATTCGGATATTTGGATCCAGAGGGTCGAACACATCAATTTGGCCAAAAACGAGGGAATGCCTGCAAAGAATATTCGAACTCTAACAAAGTTAATTATGACTCACATAAGAAATTTGACATAATAGTGAAGAGTAGGTTGGTTAGATACATGCACTCGGAAGTCAAATCTGTCCAGAGTATTGCTGGATACATTTTTTCTGATCGTGTCGAAAAAGTTCTAAATGTTTCTTATTTAAAGGGGCATGCTCGCAATCAATGCTAGAAATTTTTCGAAAATTCAAATCTCTGGCGTGCCTGGTACCCGGGAATTTGAATTTTCAAAAAATTTCTAGCATTGATCGCGAGCATGCCCCTTTAAGGGCATCTACTTTTTTTGGCTTTGAATGTTATACAGGGTGAGTCAAAATTAGTGTAACATCTTTTCATTAAAAATGTTTTCAACTTCAAACTTTTTGTCCATAATCTTTTCGTTTCTTTTTTCTATTGTTTTCTTTTTAAGTATTCATAGAGGTTGAAGATAATTGGTTTTGACTGGCAGCTTAATTTAAATAACTTAATTTCTACAAATAGTTAAAAAAAGAACTTGAAAAAGTAGAAAAAAGAAATGTTACACTAATTTTGACTCACCCTGCATACAGGATAACGCAAATTTTTGCGACTTGATTTTCTCACCTTCTGCAATGGTCCGTTTTTGATAGATCCCCCGATAGCAGATCTTTTTTTTTGACACCAGACTTGCTTCTAGGCTTTTAAATTTCATTTTGGATTTTTTTTCACCAACAAAGAGCTTTGTGCGTCGCTTGATTTGGGGATATTGGAGCCAGCGTCAAGTCCATCTGGAGCACTACAGTCATTTAAGTCTAAGAGGTCGTGCACGAAATAATGCTCCTCAAAAGACTTTTAGAATTGTTGGCCTTTTACGTGTAAAATTGGCCAGATGAAACTTATCAAGATGAATGGATTTTTTGAGAACTTGAAGGAAATTGCCCTGGGGTCTTAATGCGGCAACTCCATATGATATTTTCTTGTGGAAAGAGAAAGAAGTTAGAGAATTGCCTAACGTACTTAGTCGACAAGCATAGATGATTTGCAAGCGAGAATTAAGGTTATTCTAAAGAGAAGATTACCAAAGGCCAGATGCTTAGGGTAAACCATTGTAAGTTAGCCGAGACCCAGCGTATACCCTATTACAGCCCTAATCCCTTTAGATAACTATTTGACTACCTGAGCAATGAAGTCAGTGATGAGCACAAAACGAGCCTGAGGAATTGATTCAGCTGGATCTGAGTTATCAAAGTCTGGAAAAAACATTCTATACTTCTCAACTGCCAGATAAAACATGTTGGTGGTGCTCTCAGAAGTTTTGTCGATCAAATCTGCAAAAGATACAGTTTGAAGAACAGGAAACGATTAGTTTACCTCCATCAACATTCACCTTAAGAACACTATTCTCGTACTTCATATCTAATTTTTTCATCAAAGTCTGTTGGTCGTGAGTCCATGTCAAGCTAAACACACACTAATGTACAGTAGCGGTCAAAAAAAATGCAACACTAATTGTATGATCAGAATACATCGAATTTGTGCGCATCTATACGCTATCCAGAACTGGGGCACAAAGTAATTTTTATAGCATTTTCGTTTAATACTTAGATCGTCATAAATTCAAAAAAATTTGTTTTTTCGAAAAAACCCTACCATCCTCAAAAAACTAAGAAAACTTTAACTCCGGTATGACGAGTTACATCTATCTTCCAGCTTTTATGCAGAACTCATTTTTTAATGTCTGCACATTAACGGTTTAAAGCGCAACTTCACATACTTGATTGGTGAATTGTGAGAAATCATAGCAATTGACAGTTTTTTCCCCTGTAAAAATGGCTTATTTACCAAAATACAATATTTAAGTCAGAAAAAAAATACTTACAGCTGAAAAGTAGTCAAGAATTGGCTGTCTCACAGCATTCAGAATATTGAAAAAGGAATTTTCGGCAATATTTTGAGACAGCGCAAAAACGTAGATCACGTGCAAATCATCAGTGAATTTCTCCACCTTAATATTGAAAACCCTATTCGAACAAATCTACATGAAAAGTCAAAAAGGTTACCGCTTCGACACTTGGAATGGGCGTAGGCACACGACATTTAAACAAATTTTTCTTTCTGCATTCGACAAAATCCTCATCACCACAAGGTCGTAGGCATTCCGTCAATTCTGTAGCCAAACAATTGTAGTCTATCACAGAGAAGAGATTTTTCGTTATGTTCATGTATTGGCCATCCAACTGCTCATCCGTAAGTTCTGGACGACTGACAATGATGATGGATAGACGAATGCAGTAGAACTCGATCATGTCTCTAAAGTACTGAAAAGACTGCAAAGTCATTCAAGGCAGTTAAAATTGAGAGAAAAAACCTTGTAAGTCTCAGGAATTTCTTCGTCTGCTGTTATTTGGCTCATATTCACCAGTCGATTTGAAATAAACACAAAAGAATTTTTGGAGCACGGACCAATGTTCTTCTAAATAAAGTATTTTGTTAAAATTCACGCCCAGTCCTTGCCACCACACATTGTTTGACAGCGTGGATGCAAGTTTTTGCCTACAAGATCCAAAGAAAGTCCGAATGCACAGGGGACACGCTGTCTTTTGTCTATCAATAAACTCTCTTGTGGTACTTTTAAAAAATTGAAAGCCTCAAAAGAATATACTGAGCACATGAAAGAGTAGTGTGACACTTGCGTTCAATTTCGGCGATTTTTATTCTCTTCAACATGTGTGGTTTAAAAAAATATTAGGAAGAAAAAACACTGACAAGGACTTACTTCATAGAAGTTTTTTAACTGGAAATAATTAATTTTAGAAAGCATAAACAAATAAATGATGTGCAGACGGAGGTTCTCAAGCTTATTCTCTTTCACAATATCCGTGAACCAGCGCATATCCTGTTTCACTTATGTTTAGTGGTTTACGGCTAACCTAAGCTAACCTACTCAAAGCCTTACGTTTAATTGTATGCTCGAATGTAGTACCTTGATCCCCCAAGGCAAAATATGGAAATTTTAGATTCTCCAAAAGCCGCCTTTTTGTGACGAGAAAGTATGGAAAGCGGCTTTTTTTTATTGTATTGGAAGTGCTTAGAAGGGTCTAAAACAACCAGTCGGTACTGCTATATTATACCACCCCCTCCCTAAGCCTAAGCCCACATTAAACTCAAGCCCACGTCGTCCCCATAAGAAGACGACTAGGGATTAAATTTATGGTAAAACTTATCATATAATGTCATCATTATGATGCCTTCTACGATATCCAATCCCATCACCAACATCACTGATATGATGCGTAATTGAGATTGTTTTCTAACCAAACATTTTCCTTAGGATCGCATCTTGTTAAAAATATGTACAATTTAATTATTTTACTTCAAAGATACCTTACTTTTGTCAAAAATAACCTTGGAACCCCGGCATTGACTCACATTCAACAAAGTGCTGTTCATATAATCAATTTCGTTGTACCACGATTTCGCAAAAGAGATTTTATTCCATAGGAGATCAGTGTTGTTGTAAGGATGCACTAGGTCAGACATTTGCATACTCACAAGCATCCTGGCACAATCATCCACATCACAGCATACTTGATGTTTCTCCTCAAAGGATCATTTCTGTCGCTTACAATGAAAAATCGCCGATACGCTAATGCGTGGGCGACTCTTCTCCTTTGTCTATCAGTATCAGTGTTTGCAAAAACGCGAATCAGAAAAATAGACCGGAAAAACTCCGGGGTTTAATATTTCAAGTTTGCCCACCTGTTATTTTTCGGTACACAAAAAATGAGGCGAAACTGTCTCAAAAATACGAATTTGAAAATTCGTGTGGCCTTGACAAACACGATTTTAATTATTAGTATCAAAATTGTACTTAGTTTACTAACTTAGTCTCCTAAAAATTGATATATAAACCTCCGAAGTTTTGATGACTGTTATTCCAGTCTCTGTTTTTGTTTTATACTCTTTGTGTTGCTTCGAAAGTTTTTTGAACAACGCAAAAGAGAACCGATAGACGAAGGAGAGTGTCCATTGCGTACTCAAATTTCTGCAATTTTGAAGGTGAGTGACGGCAATGATTTTTTAAAACAACTTTAAAATATAAAAGAGATAGAAAATAAGACTGTATCTTTGCCTACCTCGTGCAAAAGTGGAACCACCAATACAGTGTGGCCAATGCCTTCCTCCATGCAGGATTTGATAGACTGGTAAATGTACTGCTTGATTTTAACAAAGTCTGCTTCCGAAACAAATTCTGATCCAAAGTCTGTCAAGTAGATGCGGGTACATTGAGGTACCTGAATTTGTTTACTTACTAGTATTGTTCTTGTTGCACCCCTCTTTTGCATAGTTTCATCTAACGGTGAAACAAAATCTTTGAAAAATGCAAAAAACAACAAGAGGGGGTCCAAAGCAAAGTTAGCAGTTTCTTGACGCTACTAAGACAATAGAAGGAAAGGAAAAAGTAATACCCATTTTAGGACAAGGCCGGGATTTTTATAAGTGAAATTTTAAGTATAGGCGATATTTTAGCAATCAAGACACTTCTTAAAATTCTGATTGCATATTTGCATTCGCGGGATCTTTTTGTCTACAATAGTGTCTGAATAATAAAATGTTTGGAAATCTAATTTCTTTTTGCCTGCAGACGAGGATAATACCTTGTCATCATCATATTGCTTCTTTCCACCAAAATCTTTATTCCAAGACGATAACTCGAGATCATAATCATCTTGTGCATCACTTCTGTTCAACCATTCACAGTTATCTTCTGGTTTGAAGACGTCACTTTCTCCCGCATATAGATGGTTTAGTGCTCCAAAAGAGAAAGAACTATTTCAAAAAACGCTAAAAGACTAAAATTTACCGCATCTTTTTTCGCCACTTACATAGAAGTTGTTGAGGAAAATAAAAGAAAGTGATAACATAAGTACTGTCCAGTTGTATGGCTGTTTGACTGATATTTGCATTAAAACAGGTGTTAATATAAAAGCTAATATTAGCTCCATCCCAAAATCACTTTGGTAATTTAAGCTGCAACGATCTGAAACAATCATTTTTTAAATTGGCTTTAGTAAAGGTTCAGGAACAAAGGGGGTCTTCACTCTCCGTCAATGTAAAATAGGGGATTATTTTTGAATGTTATGTGAAATTATATGGAAATCGTCGCTTTTCAAAAACCATCTTGACTGGAGAACGGCAATTTTTAGGCAATTTCATATGAAATCCAAAAACGGTTTCTACTTTTATGTGGACATAGGATAGTTGGCTATAGTTTTTTCCAAACTATTTAATATTTTGAATAAAAGTACCCATTTTTGGAAAAATTCTCTTATTATGAGGCTTCCCACTAGTCAAAATTTCTTCAGGAATCCAAATCTAAAAGCAGAATTTTGAAAAATGCCTTGATTGTCGAGATATGGCCAAAAGTTGGACTACCGACATTTTATAACACCGAGCACTTTGCTTACAACGATATCTCGGCAAACAAGCCACTTTTCTAAATTCTACTTTCGGATTCGGATTTCTGAGGACATATTGACCATAGGGAAGTCTCGCAATAAAAATTTTCTTTCAAAAATGGGTACTTTTACTTGAAAATTTTGAAAAAAACAACGGCCACCTGTCGTTTTACCCTTTTATGTTGACAAATAATGAGCACACCTTTTAACCAGAGTTAAAGGATTTAATTTGATTTGAGTGCAATTAATTTTAAAAGTGAAAAGCAATTAATAAAATATTAAGGTGATTAAAAGGAGTGAAGCAGCAAATTACCCCTCACATATTATTGACTTTTTACTACTATTTTTCTTGTTCTGTGATAAGAGAATGGAATGAAACTAGGTGATATAAGATGTTTAACAAATGGCAAAGAGGTATCGCACATATTTCACACTACCTGTTGGCATTTCTAGTTTTCAGGTAAAGAAAGAACTACAAAAGTGCATATGCTCGACTATTTAACATACAGTTGCGGAAAAAAGTTATGGAACGATTAAATATTTTCACATTTTTTTCCAAAATTGTTTTGCAGCAAGCCAATTTTCACACAAGTTCTAAGACCAAGGTAGACATTCTTGTGCATAAATTTCATGCTCTACAACGCTGCTATTTTCATTTTCGTTGTTTTCATTTTCAATCCTGCGGTGAAATAATCAATGAAATATGCTCCAATAATGTCTTGCGATGTAGAGCGTTTGTTTAGTGCCTACAAAAACTTGCTTGCCGAGAACAGAACTAATCTTACGCCAGAACACCTTGAAATGTATATGATATGCAATTGTGAAGCAGAAAAGTAGTTGCTATTGTTCAATAAACGTTTTTACATTAAATTTTATGTGTCCGTATTACTCCATATTCTGGCCATTTTGCTAGTTTTTCGGCCATATATATAGCCATATTTTACATTTTTCCGTCCATATAAATCCGCTCCCTAATAGTGACATTAAAAATTTGGATGAAAATCCTTGTTTGTCCGTTAAATGAAAAGTTGATTGTGTGGAAGGGACCGGGCTCAGGCGTCCGCTAAATCGAGCGTCGTTTGTATCATGTTTTTTACTTTCAGAAATTGTAGCATTGCAAAAATGAGCGATTGGATTCTCCATCCAGTTCCTTTCTTTTAGACTTGGGTCAATGAGGAGTGAAAGCTATCGGAATCCAAAACCCTGTGATAATTTTTTGATCAAAAGGAGATAATCAACTATTTGTTAGGACAAATTTGTCGTTCTTCTACTCTCCAGGACCATGATTAATTGCTGTTATTTGGTTGATAAGAAGTGAGAGAAATATCTGTTCTCTTTTGACGGTCGCCGTAATACAACAACCTCTCTTCTTTTTCCAAAGGATCAGCGCAGTACTCTCTGTCTGGCATCATGGCAATCACTCATGTTTGTTATTTTATTGACCGTTGTGCACTGTTTGTCTACACTACTACTCTTAACAGCATACAATTAAGGCAAATTAATAACAACACCACTCCCCCAAGCAGAGAGAAGTGGTAGTGCTCTAGTATTATTTGAAAAATAATTCATTCCTTTTCATCAAGGTGCACTTCAAAGTACAATTTTGCTTGAGTCTTTATAGCAAACTACCTCTGTAAATGACCTGAAATGAATTTAAAAAAGTTGTCTTTCCTTCATGTTTACATTCCATTTTTTGTGTTTTAGTAAGCTTGTCAAGCCAAGTGCTAAAAACCGAACTTTTAAAACTTAAAAGTTCGGCTAATTTGCAAGCCTGGCACTAATATAGCTAAAACATCAGAAAGTACGTTTTGTTTAATTGATTGCAGATCGTCAGGTATAATTTTGACTGAAATTTCTTGATTAAAGAGAGCATTTCTGAGACAATTTCGCTTGAAGAGCTGCAACACAACTTCTTCTCGACTCCGAATAAATGCAAACCTTCTTAAAGAGAAATTCAACCGATAATTTGCGGCTGCTTCTTTCATTCCTTCTAAGCTTCTTGGTGCAAAAATTTCAACACCGGCGTAATCGCTGGAGCTGACTTCACAAAAAAAGCAAGGATTTTTGCAGCTGCTACAAGATGACCGTATAAGGCACAGAGGAATTTCATGTCACCGCTTGCAAACCTGTAAATAAAGTTACAATAAGCCTTTAAAGCCAAATCAGAATCGCTTACCATTCGATGTCCTTCTCAATAAGATGTGAATTACATTCAAATAACACGTACTTTATTTGATTGACTTGGGGAAAAATTGCTGATCTTAACCACTTCTTAGCCACATCCTAGCCTCCCCTCCCCCTAACTTTTGCTACCCCAAATAACGACCCAGCTTGCCTACCCGTTTGCCACCTCGACCTCTAGTTTGGCATTAGTAAATTACGACTGAGTTTGTGTGTTTTGCATGTTCCTGTGTTACCAAATATAGCTTTGCTAGATGCATTCACTTACAAACTAAGTATAGCAATTAAATTTTAGGGTATAAATCTACAGCAAAATGACAGAGGCTAAAAAAAGCTTTCTAAAAAAGAAGAATGCGTCAGCACCCGTGGAAAACCTTGGTGATTTTATTCAATTTGGTTACTACAGTATCTTCATCATCATTCTTTATGAGGTAGTTGTTTTGGAATATACTTTTGTTTTCAATTTATGTATACAGTCGAACTTCGATAACACGTCACCCCGAAAAGTTCGATCCACAGCTGGGTCCGACCATTTTTTTAACTCAACTTTGACATCTTTTGCTAATTTTGATGTCTATAAGGCAAAAAATTGCAAGAATTCTGAATTTGCCAGTCGTTTTTAGACAACTCAACAGTTTCGCCTTTAAAAAAGCCCAACTTTGATAACACATCACCCCTTTTATACCCTTTTTATACCCTAAAATTTAATTGCTATACTTAGTTTGTAAGTGAATGCATTTAGCAAAGCTATATTTGGTAACACAGGAAAAGAGGAACATGCAAAACACACAAACTCAGTGGTAATTTACTTTCAAAAAAGGTGACGTGTTATCAAAGTATGTCTTTACTGACGGCAGCAATGCTGGTTTTTTGAAAAATGACTGGCAAATTCAGAATCCCTACGATTTTTTACCTTAGAGACATCAATATCAAAATTGGCAAAAAATGTCCAAAATTGAGTTAAAAAAATGGTCGCACCCAGCTGTGGATTAAACTTTTTCGGGTGACGTATTATCGAAGTTCAACTGTATCTAGATGCTTTTGCTCCCCCAAATGACCAACATGACTTTTATGATCTATGGTGGTTATGGTATGTGACCAGTTAGTTGGTATAATTTAACTTCGCTGCTTCCAGCCCCAAAGTTGGTGTCTTGTGGCAACCATTCGCTGAGTCATTTCGCCAAAAGTGCAGATGCTTGTATTGAACTCAAACGTTTGAAAAATGCCACCAGTTGTGAGCCGGAACTAGTTTCAGAGTTTGGATCACTTGCTTATGAGGTATGTTGTTAAGTTTGTCGGCAATTTCGTCAGGTTGGCCAAATTTTCAGTGAGGTTTCGTAAAAACACAGCCAAGTGGATGTCCACTTAATAAAAAGAAAAAGGGTTTCGTAGCCTGAAAAGTGAAAAGAAATTCATATCCATTTGGTCTGGTTAGGGCATAAATATAATTCCAAATAATAAGCATTCCATCTGAGACAAGATACAGCGCGCTGCAATTTCCTGTTTCTCCCAACTCTAGTTTTCACAAAAATCGGAAGTTGAACCTATGATAAAATCGGTATAATTCTTCTTCCCTATCGTGTACTAGAGTGACTCTAAAAACAGACAATATTTTTCATTTGGTCTTTAAAAAATGTATTATTATCCTTACAAATACCGTATTCTCTATAATAGAGCGGAATGCCACTCTATTCTTCGACTTCAATATTTTGCAGAAATTTAGACGGAATTGCTCATACGCAAAGATTATCAAACAGAAATTTCTCTATTTACGGTTAAGCGCAACCTATGAACCCAAATGCTGAACGCGATTACTCATTACCAAGGTAAGAGTAAACGGTACAAACATCATCAACTTTTCAAAGTTGGTCTGATATCGAGTGGCATCTCGGGACGCAATGCAAGCCCTTTTTCAACTTTAGCACCCAGAAAACCTCACCGAACCAATATGTCGCTTATTTCGACCACACAGATTCCGCATTCTAATATCGAATGCTTTTAGAATCTGTCGAAGAATGAATGACCTTGGACGAAGTTTTTACCGCGGGGTAAGCCAGATCCGAGCTCAACCACGACTGCCGCCCTACAGACTCTATGCGGTTTATTTCCGCAACATTTTCATCCCATTTAGAACTCTCTAATTGAAATCTAAAATCTCTATTTACAACTCTAACAATTCATCAACAATCAAGCGAGGCATCACTATCATCATCAATATTATTTTGGTCTTCTTCCAGACCAACTTCTTCTAACAGCTCGGCCAATTCTTTGTCCTCAGTGCGCTCAAGGTTGTCTCCGTCGGTAAATTCATTGTCCACGTGCATCATCCAGTCATCATAGAGCTCTCCTACCTTTGCCTTGAATGGAGCATTTCAGCACCTATTTTTCAACATTCTATTTCAGTCTTTTACTCCTCGCCCTCCTTGGGTGCCGCTCTATTAGAGAGGCACGGTAAAAGTGTGAAAAATTGTTACCTTTGTCTTAAACTTTGCTCAAACGTTGAAAAATATCATTTGGAGTAATTTTAGGCCGTAACGCTATACCAAACCCCTGCTTTAAACTTTAATAAATTTCAATCAAACCAAGGATGTTGTGTGAACGAACAAAAAAGCAGATAGTTTCATATATAAAAATATAATTATTTGTAGTTTGGCTATTACTGTGATCGTATTGTGGAGGTGAAGAAAAGCATCAGGTAAACTGGAATGCAGGAAAACTTAAAATATAAATAAGAGGAAGTTTAGTGCCCAAATGTTTGGTGTGTTATGTGGATCTCTCATCTTCGGCCAAATGTCCGATTTATTTGGGAGGAAAAGAATAATGCTGATTACGTAAGCTTAACTTAAAAGTTTCAACCTCTCACTTTACATTTTGATCAAAGAGCCCACAAAATTTTAGTCACTTCGGAATGTTTGTGCTGAATTATGTGGCTTCATTTTCTCAATCACTCAGTCAATTCACTACTGTTCAATTTGCCACAATGTTTTTCGTTGGTGGACACAACACAATAATGCATGTCTTCCTTTTGGAAGTGGGTTTTTATATCACTTATTGGAGCGACTTTTAAAGGGGCGACCCGGCCTAAATCAATGACTCCATGGTTTCAATGTCTCACCCAAGCGTCACAACTTATTGGGGTTTTTGCATAGAGCCTCGTCTACAATGGTCGTGTTTGGCTATAGCGTTAAGTCCTAAGGCCTAAATGAGGCCCCCAATCTCGAATTTTTAGAGAGAAATCGACTGTGAAACGCATAATTTTAGGGTATACGTAAAAATTTTTAGAAATTATTTATTTTGAAAAACTCGGGCTCGGACAACTTTTTTTTGACCGTAGGGCAAAATGCAAACATTGTAGAAAAGGCTTAAGTAATTGATCAGAAAAATTTGCACTGTTATCAGCCTAATTTAATTGCTGGAAGCAAAAAAAAAACAATCAAAAATACAGAAAACATAACCAAAATACAAACTACCAGCTTTTTCTTTTCAATAGCTGATTTATGCAAGTTTTTGATATGGAAATAGTTTCAATTGGTTCCTCAGGTAATTCCAGCCCTGTAGTATGTGTTTCGACCATTCACCAGCAATGCTTGACCTCTCCTTTAACATAAATGTTTTTAGAACATGCCAAAACGCCACAGAGTCTGGGTTTTGACTGCTTTGTCCTATTCTCCCAACTATATAATTTTTGCTGGTATTGCCTATTTGGCTGCCGAATGGAGGACTTTGCTCACAGTTAGAAAAAAGTCATACAGGTTGATGGTTGACTGTCTTTTATACTTTAGGTTATTAGCTTCCTTAATGTTCCTGCTTTTATGGGACTTCTGTAGGTGTCAACCTTATTTTCTGTTATATCCTCCTCTATGTTTTTTCTTCAGGTTCGCTTTTGAAAGTCCTAGATGGTTGATCCAGAAAGCAAGGCTGGAAACCGCAAAATTTGCTTTAACCAAAATTGAGCGGGTCAACGGTACAGGCACGGAAGATAGGTTGAAAGTTCTGGATGATCTTATTGAAAGAGAAGTTCAGGTAGGCAAAGTTAAGATATCTCATTGAACTGCCTCTGAAGACGCACCTGAGTTTTTGATTTCCATTGCTTTATGCTCAGAAATTTTGTTAGGGGGTTAGACCAAAAATATATAGCCATTAATTTGCGACACGTTCACATCCATAAAATAATAAGTTTACACTGGGTGAGAAAAGAGCGGGATTGAATTTAATGAAATACGATAGCTTTTGTTTTCGCCACAACCTAGTTATCATCCGCTTTTTATTCAGGCCAATGAAAGCAAGAAAAGAAACAGAAAATACTATTTCTACCACTTGTTTTACACTCGCAAGATGTGCTTCTACACCGGAATCATTAGTTACGCATTGTAGGTTTATTTATTTGATTATTGATGGAGTTAAATTTTGGACGCTACTCGGTTATCTTTTGCCGGTCGTTTTTAGACAACTCACCTATTTCACCTTTAAAAAATCCAACTCTCGATTTAACGGACTAAATCGAAAATTAAACTGGAGGGCTAAATCGAGAGTTGGATTTTTTAAAGGTGAAATTGGTGAGTTGTCTAAATTCAGATATCCTTACGACTTTTTGCCTTAGAGAGAAGACATCGAAATGGACAAAAGATGTCAAAAATTGAAGTAAGAAAATGACCGGACCCAGCTGTGGATCGAACATTTTGGTATACAAATCCGGTCTCTACTAATAACCATTTTTAAGTATAATTCATGCCAAAAATAAACAAAAAGACTTTTAAAAGAGTCAAGGGCTGTGTTGGGAGCGGAAGGGAAAAGAATAGGGTCACTTTGTAAAAGGGTTACTCAACCATATTTATTGAGAAGAAGGGCTGTATGAAAGAAGGGGAGGAGACAAGTAAGGAGCCTCTCTGCAGGATAAGAGAAGATCTTGAACACAGTATCCCTTACAGGGATTTACCGCATAAAGAAGCTCTACTATGCATGCTATTTTCATACATCCACAGCTATTCTTGAGTGATTTATGCCTCAGGTATGTTTGTGTGCGCATCTCAACCCCAAGCCCTCGTATGTGGGCGACAGGAGCTTGAGAGTTAGAGATGCGATAGAGATCGAGTAACGCCAGTTTTTTACACTTGATTTCCGTTGATAAAGTCAGAAGTCAGACTTTTTTCGACTTCCACCTCTATTGTGATCGCCCTATTATAAAAATTACAGATTGGCTACCAGTGTAATTTCCTATGCCCTCATCTTCAACATGGAACACTTGCATGGCTCTATTTATCTCAACTCAGCCTTCTTTGGTCTCTTTCGCTACTCAATGAACTTATTTGTTGGGTCAATGGATTATTTTGTGCCAAGGGTTGGAAGGAAAACTATTCACAAGTGTGCTTTGAGTTTCATTGTCTTCATGCTTGCTGTAGTTTTCTTCTCAAAGCTCTTACGTAAGAAATGTTTACTGTTTGTGTGCAATATACCAATGTATTTAGAGTGGGAAGATGCTAATTTGCTTCGAGTAACCACTCTAAGTGCAGCAGCCATGTGTTCACAGTTGTATTTGGTAAACTATTGCTTTTTCTATTTATCTCAACTCAACCTTTTTAACCGCTTTTTGACTTTTCTAAAACATTTCTTTCATTTCCAGGTTTATGCAGTTGTAACTTCTGAACTATTCCCAACGGCAATCCGCAACCTGGCTGCTAGCTTTGTCCAAATAGCGAGTAGAACCGGAGCGGTAATGGCACCTCATTTATTTTACTTGGTACTTTTTGCCGTTAATCCACACTCGATAACCCGCCATCTTAGTCATGATTTGATACTCGACTGTATGGGATTGAAACAATAACTCACCCGTCTCTAATAACTCACCCCCCTAGGAGCTGATCGGAAAAATACCTCACCCGGGTGAGTTATTAAAAGAAATAACACGGTGTATAGAAAATACGGTATATAGCTAACTGTGAGGCTGAAGGCCAGTCTAAGGGCGCCTACCCTGTATACAGTGTGCGGAAAAGCCTGCAGCCTCACATTCCGCTAAAAAATTGTATTTGACGTCTGTTGCTCCTTTTGCCGTTTCTCTTTTTACTTAACTTCTGAATAGGATAGGAACTTTAAAATTTTTTACTCTCAAGCATTAAACTGTTCCACACCTCTCTCTAACTTTAAATTGCTAGTGTAACGCACGGGTATGCTCCTTTAAGCAAGTATGTATCAGTATAAAAGTATGCTTCAAGTATGCTTCAGTATTCAGCACGACCTAAGAACCACAGTTAACGCTATATTCTTGAAAATTTAATTTATTTGCTCCAGCTTCTTTTGTTCTCTCGTTAGTTTTTGGACGGCGAAACTGAAATAGTACCGATAAGTTTTAGGCGATGTATTGGACACCCTTGCCATTCTTAGTGATGCTCTTGCCAATGGTTGTGAACCTGTTGCTCTTCTCCACTTTTATCCCAGAGACCAAAAATAGTCCGATGGTTGACCATGTAAGTTAAAGGAGTGTGCAAATTTATAAAACCACATTGAATTTAGATGCCGGACCCCAGTGAACGAATATTCTCTAAGGTGAAATCTACAGAGATGAAAAGGCTCACACGAAAAGGCTTTGACGTTGTACCCAGCTCAGCTAAACTGACAGAAGAATGCTAAAAAAAAAGAGTAATAATACCATTCAGTTGAATAAGGTAGTGTTTACGCGGGTATGCCGTTGTTATTTTCAAATGTGCCATTTCAGAATAGTTACAGAAAAATAGAACATCGTGACCTATAAACACATGTATATATAAAAATCGTCATTTTGAAGAATCTTATGCGAATAATACACAGCACAGCAACAAAACAATAA